>JAJIBD010007131.1:0-63999 GCA_021461705.1 Cryptotis parvus | reverse complement strand
AAGAACAGATGAAGGAATCAACCCTAAAGACTCAAAAAAGAATACAGATGTGCAAGATCCTCTCTGACAATGAAATTAGAGAAGAAATTGGTAGGATGTTTAAGGAGCTCAGCGAAAAAAATTGAGCAGATGTCCAATAAAATACAAGAGAACATAAGCGAAGCAGTTGAAAGGGCTGTCAATAAACTACGGGAGGAAATGAGAGCAGAAATGAGAACCATGCAAATAGAATATCATGGATTAAAAAACTCCAGTAGACGAAATGAAAAACACAATCCGGGCTCTGAATAGTAGGATGACAGCAGCGGAAGAGAGAATCAGTGAGACTGAAGGTGAGCTGCAGAAAGCACTCAGAGATCTACATAAGATGGAAAAAGACTGGATAATGGATCAGCAACGAAAAGAGAACAATGGGATGAAGCCAGGTGGAACAGCATAAGAATCATAGGAATCACAGAGGACAGGAAAGTAACCCCAAGGAAATTAAAACAGTTAAAAACATCCTGGCTGAAAAGTTCCCCGAGTAAAAAGGACGAAGGCATCCAGATCCAAGAAGCCCGGCGGCTACCAGCAAGAAGAGACCCCAATAGAAAGACCCCAAGACACATCCTAGTTAAAGTAATGGATGCCATAGACAGAGACATAATTCTTCAGGCAGCAAGATCAAAGAAGGAAATCGTATACAAAAGGAGCATCCATTCGACTTTCAGCAGACTTCTCAGAAGACACCCTCAAGCCCGAAGGCAGTGGTGGGATATAGTAAAAAAACTTAATGAAATGAATGCCTCAGCAAGAATTCTTTATCCCGGCTAAACTATCGCTCAGATTTGAAGGAAGATATACAACTTCTTGGATAATCAACAGCTTAGGAACTTTGTAAAATCAAAACCAACCTTAAAGAAGGACTGAAAGATCTACTATAAGACAAGACATAACCCAAAAGAACAACCAACCTATTCAGAAAGATGGCACAAAATCCCATGACAATAATCTCTCTCAATGTCAATGGTCTAAATGCACCAGTTAAGAGACACAGAGTGGCACAATGGATTAAAAAATTAAATCCGACATTCTGCTGCCTGCAAGAAACGCACCTGAACAATCGGGGCAAAGTTAGGCTCAAAATAAAAGGCTGGAAAACAATCCCTTCATTCAAACAACCCATCCAAAAAAGGCTTGGGTAGCCATACTGGTATCTGAAAACATAGACTTTAGGCTGAAGAAGGTCAGAAGGGACAGTGAAGGTCACTTCTCAATAGTCAAGGGATGCATATATCAGGAAGAAATCACGCTATTAAACACATATGCACCCAAGAGGGGCCAGCAAATACCTAAAACAACTACTAATAGACTTCAAAGAAGACATTGACAGCAACACAATTGTAGTTGGAGACTTCAACACTGCTCTATCAACCCTGGATAGATCAACAAGATTGAAACTTACCAAGGAAATACTGGCCCTTAAAGAAGAGATGGAAGAAAGAGGGCTGGTAGACATATAAAGGGCATTTCATCCCCAAAAAAGCTGAATACACTTTCTTCTCCAGTGCACATGGAACATACTCCAAAATAGATCACATGCTGAGCCATAAATCATACCTCCATAAAATCAAGAAGATAGAAATTGTGCCAACTACTTTTTCAGACCATGAGGCACTGAAAATAGAAGTTAATTGTACACAAAAACGGAGACCAATACCAAGTACCTGGAAACTAAACAGCTCACTTGCTGAACAACCAGCAAGTCATAAAAAGAAATCAAAGAGGAAATCCAAAGATTCCTGGAAACAAATGACCTGAAGACACGAATTACCAGAACTTGTGGGATACAGCGAAGCAGTGTTAAGAGGCAAGTTCATAGCTCTTCATGCATTCAACAGAAAAGGAAGTAAAGGCCATCAAAAACAGTCTCACTTCACAACTTAAGATCTTAGAGAGTGATAAACAAAAGGAGCCCAACCCAAGCAGAAAGAAAGAAATAATAAAACTTAGAGCAGAAATCAATGAGATGGAATGTCAAAAAACAATCCAGACAATCAACGAAACCAAAAAGCTGGTTCTTTGAAAAAATAAACAAGATTGACAAACCACTTGCAAGACTTGTAAGAAAAGGAAAGAGAGAGAACCCAAATAAATAGAATCAGAAATGAAAACAGGGACATCACAACAGAAACCACAGAAATTCAAAAGATCATCAGAGATTACTATGAGAGCCTGTACGCCAAAAACAAAGAAAACCTAGAAGAAATGGACAAATTCCTGAATTCCTATAGCTTCCCAAGTCTGCAACAAGAAGATTTGGAATACCTCAACAAACCTATCTCCATCGAGGAGATAGAATCGGTAATCAAAAGTCTTCCCAAACACAAAAGCCCACGTCCAGATGGATTCACCAGTGAATTCTACAAAACCTTTAAAGAGGGACCTACTCCCAATTTTTTTGAAGCTCTTCCAGCAAATTGAAGAAACAGAAACACTCCCAAATAGCTTTTCCGAGGCACATATCACCCTGATACCCAAAGCAGACAAAGATGCCACAAAAAGGAAACCTACAGACCAATCTCCCTGATGAATACAGATGCTAAGATCTTCAACAAAATACTAGCAAATAGAATCCAAAGAGTCATCAAAAGATTATACACCATTACCAAGTGGGATTCATCCCGGGAATGCAAGGATGGTTCAACACCCGCAAGTTAATCAACATAATACATCATATCAACAAAAAAGAAAAATAAAAACCATATGATCATATCAATAGATGCAGAGAAGGCATTTGACAAGATTCAACACCCGTTCATGATGAAAGCTCTCCGTAAAATGGGGATTGAAGGAACCTTCCTCAAGATAATCCAGGCCATCTACTACAAGCCCACAGCGAGCATCATTCTCAATGTGGAGAAACTGAAAGCCTTCCCCTTAAGATCATGGACAAGACAAGGCTGCCCACTCTCACCACTTCTATTCAATATAGTACTGGAATTACTTGCCATAGCAATCAGGGAAGAAAAAAGACATTAAGGGCATCCAGATAGGAAGGGAAGAAGCCAAGTTATCACTATTTGCAGATGACATGATATTATACCTGGAAAACCCACAACTCTCTACCAAGATGCTCCTAGAAATAATACATTCCTATAGCAGAGTAGCAGGGTACAAGATCAATACCCAAAATTCAAGGCCTTCCTATATGCAAACAGCAAAAGAGAAGAAAGGGACATTAAAGAAACTATCCCATTCACAATTGTGCCAGAAAATCAAATACCTAGGAATCAGTTTGACAAAGAATGTAAAGGATCTCTACAAAGAAAACTACAAAACGTTACTTCAAGAAATAAAAGAAGACCTGAGGAAATGGGGACATATTCCCTGCTCATGGATTGGAAGGATTAACATTATCAAAATGGTAATACTCCCTAGAGCTTTATACAGATTCAATGCGGTCCCTATAAAGATACCCATCATGTTCTTCAAAGAAATTTAACAAACACTCCTGAAATTTGTATGGAATAATAAAACTCCACGAATAGCTAAATCAATCCCTTGGGAAAAAGAAGATGTGAGGTATCACTTTCCCCAACCTCAAGCTCTACTACAGAGCAGTTGTAATTAAGACAGTGTGGTATTGATATAGAAACAGACCCGTAGACCTATGGAATAGAACTGAGTATCCTGAAACACATTCTCAAATATACAACCACTTAATCTTCGATAAAGGAACAAAAAATATTAAGTGGAGCAAAGAAAGCTTCTTCAACAAATGGTGCTGGGAAAACTGGGCAGCTACATGTAAAAAAATGAATTTAGACCTCCTTCTAACGCCATGCACAAAAGTCCAAATCAAAATGGATTCTAGATCTCAACATCAGACATGACTCTATAAGGTACATCGAAGAAAACATAGGAGAAGCGCTGTCACGACATCGAAGCGAAAAGTATCTTTAAAGACTACATACCACTGACCAAGCAAATGGAAGCAAAGATAAACAAATGGGATTATATAAAACTAAAAAAGCTTCTGCACCTCAAAAGAATCCGTGACCAAGATACAAAGACAATCCACAGAGTGGGGAAAGGATATTCACCCAATACCCATCTGACAAGGGGCTAATATCCAGGATATATCAGGCACTGGTAGCCTTTCACGAGAAAAAACAGCCAACCCCATCAAAAAATGGGGAGAAGAAATGAACAGAAGCTTCCAAAAGAAGAAATTCGAATGACCAAAAGGCATATGAAAAAGTGTTCTTCATCTTTAATCATCAGGGAGATGCAAATCAAAACAACAATGAGGTACCATCTCACACCACAGAGACTGGCACACATCCAAAACAGCAAGAACAACCTGTGCTGGCGTGGATGTGGGGAAAAAGGACTCTGATCCACTGTTGTTGGGAGTGCCGACTGGTCCAGCCCTTTTTGGAAAACAATATGGACATTCCTCCGAAAACTAGATATTGAGCTCCCATTTGATCCAGCAATAGCACTCCTGGGAATATACCGAGAGACCGAAAACGCGATAGCAGAAACACTATCTGTACTTCTTTATTCATCTCTGTGCTATTCACTATAGCTAGAATCTGGAAACAACCTAAATGCCCGAGAACAGAGGACTGGCTAAAGAAACTGTGGTTCATCTACCCTATGGAATACTATGCGGCTGTCAGAAAAGATGAAATTATGAAATTTACCTGCAAATGGATGGACATGGAGACTATCATGCTGAGTGAAATTAGTCAGAAGGAAAAGGACAGATATAGAATGACTGCATTCATTAATAGGACATAAATAGATACCAGTGTTTTACTAAATGTGGGAAATGGTAATGGCAGATTAAAACTCACCATTGAATATACACAAAGAGGCTTAAGTGATAAACTCTAAATATCTGCAGGGCTAGCCACAATGTGTAAAATAAGAGGGAGAGAGATGCAGAGACAGAGAGAGAGAGACAGAGAGAAGAAAGAGTGGAAAGCGGGGCTGTCTGCTATTAAGGCAGCATGGGGGTGGGCGGGAGGGGTGGGGTACATTGGTGGTGGAAATGGGGCACTGGTGGAGGGATGGGTGCTGGTATACTGTATTACCAAGAACCAATTATGAACACCTTTGTAATTGTATGTTTCACGGTGGTATAATAAAAATTTTTTTTAAAAAGATGGGGAAAACAGTTGGAAACAAGGGCAACTCAGAGAAAGTAGAGCTCTGAAGGGTATAGCAAGAATTTTGAATTTCTTGAGTACAGTTGAAAATGGAAATAGATTCCAGACATGGAAATGTAGACTGACAAAATTAAGATATCTTCAACTGTTGCCAGTGATTTGTTAGGAACTGTCGGTAGTCACAGTCAGGCCCATACATAGAATGACTTCATCAAGATACTGCAGACAAAATGATTACATGGGTAGTGTTAGGAGGGGAAAAAATAAAAAAATAATTAGGTAGGCATGGAAAAAATTAATAAGTAAAGGTGAATTTCATAATTTGTGGCTAAGCACGGGTGGTGTTTTATCAACTGAAGAATGAGGAAGTCTAAAGTGTACAAGGAGGAATAGTTAGAGTTTAAAATTTTGTTTTTTAACTTCTTTTATTTAGGCACCATTATTTACAAAGCTATTTATAACAGACATTTAGGGACCAGAGCAATATATAGCAGGCAGGGCATTTGCCTTCCTTGTAGCCAACCCACATTTGATCTCAGGCATCCCCAAAGATTCCTGAGCTCAGACACAGAGGTCAGAGAACTGCTATAACACCCAAACGTCACAAAAAATGTACTTTTGGTAGTATAATTTTCCACCTCTTGTGCCAGCACCCCTTCACCAATGTTTCCACTTTCCTGCATCTCCCCAAAGTCACATTTTTAGGTTTGTTTCTGCAGTTTCTTTCCAGAGATTACAGTAGGGTTGGTTTTAGGGGTTTTGATGTATACTTCTCTTGTACACCACTGATGCACCCAAGGCTGCCGACTGCTGTCCCTATGTTACATTCTTACGACCCCACTTCATTTCTGCCCATCCTTAGCATGTTTATTTCTGTAGTATAGGACGTAGGCTTTGCCTATCTTGATAATATTCCATTTCCTGTTCTTTTACTTTATATACTACAAATAAATAAAAACGTTGGGCATCTGCCCTTAGCCTTCTGTCTTCCTTCATTTAATATGATATCCTTCAGTTCCACCCACGAATGGAATAGAATTCTGCTTTAAAATATTCACTAGACCTTCCTACTTCATCGAAAGACTGCCTGGAAGTTGGCAGGTGAAGTTTAACAGACGAGAGATGTGGTGAATAGTTACACTCACACTTTAAAGCAGATTTTTGTCACTTATTTGCTGTATAACCTTGGACACAACTTTTTTTTTCTTTCTGGGCCTTTTGTCATTGTGTATGGCCCTTTCTGGGCCATACAAGTCATTGTGAAGATTGAATGTCATGGTGTATCTTATATCCCTGGCACACTATGGATACTAGAATAATAAGGATTTTCTTTCCCTTTGATAAATTAAAGAAGGAATGTTATCTACTAGACACGAAACAATTGTGGATGGAGAGGAAAAAAACACCACTTCGACTGACTCTAATTTCATTGGATTTTTTTTCAAATTCTCCTTTGTATATTTATCTCCTCAAGTTGGCAGATAATCATAGGGAGCACATTTTTTGCTATATTGGAGCAATATCAAATTTTATAAGAGGTAAGAATTATGGTCCAATTGATGACTGTGTGGGAGGAAAAAAAAGAAAAGTTTCAGTCATTGGAAATAAGTTACAGAAGGTCAAAGCCAATGTTCTCCAGTATGTAAAGGTTGACAGTGTTTGACAACTTGGATTTTGAGACTTCAACTCTATTTTTTCAGTGCCATTTGCTTACCTCTACTTTGTCAAGATACCATTGGATTTCAATGGTGAATTGTTCTGGGGTAGAATGAAAATATGCTTTGTTGACTTTTACCCTCACACTCAAAATGAAGAGTAAATTAAACGAAAGACCCAAAAAAAGAAAGAAAATTTGAACATACAGTTAAAAAACTTGGAAACATTTTAGAAACCAATTTTTACACATCTAAATATATTTATTTATAATATGTATCAGATTTTAAAGGATACACTATTTTAGGGTGGTAAGCTTTAATATCTCTTTTTTTCTCCATCATCAACACAGTGATATAACAATGATTTCAGAGGCAAGGGACTGTACTTTGAAAATTTGTTTTACTGTCTTTCTTTATGACACTTAGGAGATAAAGTTTTCCCTTTAGTGCTTAAAAATGCAAAATTAATATGCCAGAATAATATACTCCGGTAAAGCACAATGTCTCTGCCATTTGTTGAACAGAATGATAGATGTTAACCTGCGTTCACAGTCCAGTTTTACATTCCCTCACTGTGCATTAGCCTTGGAAAACCCACTTTGAACCTGTTGTTTAAAGAGATCAAAGACAGGCCTGTGCATTAACCTCACATTGCTCCTTATGGCAGTATGATACAATAAGCTCTTAACACTAAATTTGAATTCTTACACATCAATGGTTTTGAAACATGCAGTCCAAGTAATTATATTTATAAAGCATTTTGAGGCTGTGTCTTTTATGTAGATCATGTAAACTTGCAACTAGACACCAAATGCAATATCTTCCATACATGCTCTTGACCCAGAGGCAGAAACATAGGAACCTGTGTACACCCACTCTTTTCCTATTTTGTGAGCGAACTCTTGCCTTGCCTTTCTCTGGTGGTTTGCTTTTTATACTCTGTTCTTTCTAGAAGGTCTCTTGCTGTGAGGAACTCCACTCTGGCAAACTATCCAAGAGCAATTCAAGAAAAGTTGCTTTTTTGTGGTGCTGGATCTTCCATGAAGGACCCCTAAATTAAGCTTCCCAAGACTTCCAAGAACTCCACTCTGGCAAACATCCAAGAGCAATTCAAGAAAAGTTGCTTTTTGTGGTGCTGGATCTTCCATGAAGGACCCCTAAATTAAGCTTCCCAAGACTTCCAATGGGCTGTCCAAGCCTGCATTGGTAGTTCTGTTTTGCATCCCCAGGCATCAACTTCACTATGAATTCCACAAGGGAGCCTGGAGTCCAGGCATGGGTCAAAGAGTGCAGCTGCTCTGTAGGTGCTAGAAGCTGCTGGAGGGAGTTCAGGTGTATGCCCACTGTGACCCACGGCTCAGCCTTTGCACTGCTCAGATCCACTTTCTCAGTCACATGTCAAAAAGCTATCAATCATCTCTGGTTCATAGGATATTCTCCTGCAGAGAAATTAATAAGAGAAGGGGCAGAATATAGTCATAATAGATCATAGGCCAGTAATTGGCACTTAGTTTATTTTCCTTCTAAATCTCCTTCACCTTCAGCAGGTTGTGCTCTATAGCTCACTGACATCTCTGTGATAGAATTTCAACCTTCATTCCTGAGTGAGGTGAGCATTGAGAAACCAAATTCTTCTTTATTTTGGTTGCTCTGCTTATCAACTCACACACCCAAAGAATGGTTGCTCCCTTATTTATTCAATTTCAGCAATTTTTCTTTGACTCCTGCCAGCACATTCTTGAAGCTTCTTTCAGGTAAATGAATAAATATATATATATAATTTTATATGAGATTAAAATACAATCCTGTCTGGACATGGTATGGTGTGATTGATCCATAGATATTGATCAATAATCTAAAAGAAGATCCAGAAGGGAGATCTTGTTATTTGCTGGAGGACTCTGCAATGTCTTTCTGCATTGTGGCAGATGCTTTACAGGGTGGTCTACCCACTCCAGTGCTGTTGATGGCTTATAAAATAAGCAAAGTTTAATTTACTAGAAATAGTTTTTCATGTGCTTATGTGACCATTCCATCCTACAGGACTCCAATCAAGTCTTTACATTGCACAGCAGATCTGCTTTGACTGATACAGACTTATGGAACACTTATTGATCACTAGAAAATCCTAAATTTCACCTTTTCTGGGTTTTCCTTTCACTGTGGAAGATAAGTGCATTTCCAGGCTATAAAAAGCCCTCTGGGTCTCACACTGAGCCCTT
The DNA here is from genome assembly GCA_021461705.1 of Cryptotis parvus. Classification (NCBI taxonomy): domain Eukaryota; kingdom Metazoa; phylum Chordata; class Mammalia; order Eulipotyphla; family Soricidae; genus Cryptotis; species Cryptotis parvus. Next base: position 54,963 of record JAJIBD010007131.1, on the reverse strand, counting down.
AAATGCATGTTGGCAGTTTAATTACCCTTGCATATACATGAATATGTATCTGAATGTTTGTGTCCCCTTAAAATTCATGTGTCAAAATACTAAGCCCTCTGTAATGGTATTTGAATTTGTGGTCTCTGGGGAGTGAAGTTTAAGTGAAATCAAATGAATATAGTACTCTACTAGTGCTCTTTGATGAAGCTTGTTTATAACTTGAAAAAAAACATAATTCTCTTTCTGTATGTAAGGAGAGATAGAGAAGTTAAGAGGAGAGAGATCTTATTGTATATAGCTGGACTGACAACCTCATGTTGAATTTTGAGCTTCCATGAGCAAAAAACATAAATTTATGTTCTTTCAGTCACACAATGCATGAAATTTTCTCTAGCAACCCAAACTAAGTCTAATACTGGCTCACTTTTGTAACAACCATGGGACTCTGCTGAAATATAGATATTGTTATCTATTCTCCTCCCCAATATCTGCATCTTTTCATCAAGATTCTCTTAACTGCCAGTCACTGAAAGGGAAAACTCAGTCATACCCTACAATGGTCCCCCCTGTTTCCACAATAGTGCATCCTTTGACTTGAACTGAACCTGAAAGCTTTCTTGACACATTTTATTTCTCTGTTTCCATCTTACATGATCCTACTTTCCCACAATATTCCTAAACTAAAGGATGAGGACAAATTCCTTATGAACCTGCAAGAAAGGTCTATGTCTTAATTTCTTGGCAAAGGAGCTTAGAAATCATGTGCTCATAGGTGCTTTTGACAGGTCATGGATGAACAAACACACACATACATATACATACATACATACATACATACACACAGGAAATAGACTACTATTAACTAAGTTGGGAAGATTGGTAATAGAGAAAGTGCCTGGTTTCACCCAAAATCCATGGCCTTTTGACCCAGATGTATTAGTTTATAATCTATTCTCCTAGTCATGGTTTAACTGATGGTTTTGAGTTTCCTGAGCATCTTCATGTGATCCCTGTGTCTCACTTACTCAGACAGTAAGTGAAAAAGCACTCAGTTTTAGGTAGCTGACTCAGTGCCTTTGACTTGCCTGTCTGCATTTGTAAAAAAGTGAAGGCCATTTCTATACTTGTCTACCTGCTTTCTTAGATGGTGTGTGAACATGGTGAATTTTAGAGAAGGCTAACTGTCATCAGCGGGGGAGGAGAGGAGAGAGAGTAGACTCAGGGAATATGAACTAGGGCGTGGTGGTATGAGGAGCATGGATTTCTGCCACCCTCACCCCAAATAAGTCCTTAATGTTCATTTCTGGACATCAGTGAGATAAACACAGAACAGAGAAGGGTGTTTGAGAACATTTCATGTCATGTGGTAAAGCTGTGAATGTGAAGTGTGTGAGCAGAGGACTCCTCTCAATTACTCTGTGTTTTACAAAAATGTGCAGAGGAAAAGCAAACTTCCTCCCATAGATGGTTTGAGAGGTGCCGCTTTGGAATACACCATGTGCCCCATTTTTGCCAAAATAAATAATAGAAGACCAAAAAGTATGCTGCCTTTTAATATTTGAAAGCTCTGCTTTCTGAAAACCTTGTTGTGCTTAATGTTTCTTGAGTGTGGCTATGTGAAACTTATGCAATATGCAGTCTTCAAAATTCCACAAACTCACTCCTCAGTGATAAGACCAGACTTGAGCCCAGCAGGAACAGAAAGTAGGGACAAAAATGGCTTATCTTGTTCTTTGGTTTCGACTTACTGTCCTCCAATTGCTTTAGCTTTCCTGGTTCTCAATGAAGAAATATTTCACCTATACATAATCTGAAGTGTTCCATTATGGAATTTATTTATTTATTTATTTTCCCCAAAAAATTTTATTACACCATTTTAGACATACAATTGCAAGATGCTCATGCAGAGTTCTGGTTCCACAGCGTTCCAACACCCATCCCTCCACCCAAACCCATCTCCCATCACCAATGTCCCCACCTCCCTCCCCCTCCCACCCCCTTCATTTTGTCGAGCTTCCCCCCTCCATTTTTTTTTACAATTAAAAAGTTCATGTTTGGGTTTTGGTCATACAGTGTTTCAGCACCCGTCCCTCTACCAGTGCCCATCTCCCACCAACAACATCCCGGTTCCCTCCCCCCTTCCCCAGTCCTGCTCCATGGCAGGTTCTTTATTTCTTTCCCTTTCTCTCTCTTTCTCTTTTCCTTCCCTTCCAGACTATGGATTACAGAACATACATTAAAAGGTTGTCATGTGTATCCTTTTGCCTCTATTTAATGCTCAGTTCTAGGTTGGCATTAGTACCCTCGACTATTATTAGCACCCTGTTCCATTTTCTGTCTTTCCTAAACTCTGACTCTCACTCGTTTGTGATAATTTCCACCTTTGACAAGACCTCCCAATATATGCTTCACTTGACCTTGGATATTGGTATCATAATATGTACATATATATTTATGCCATGCAAATAAATGCAGTCATTCTGTATCTGTCTCTCTCCTTCTGGCTAATTTCGCTCAACATAATCTTCTCCATGTCCATCCATTTATAGGCAAATTTTATAACTTCATTTTTCCTAACAGCTGCATAGTATTCCATTGTGTAGATGTACCAAAGCTTCTTTATCCAGTCATCGATTTTCGGGCACTCTGGTTGCTTCCAGATTCTGGCTATTGTGAATAATGCTGCTATGAACATAAAAGTAGGGATGGTGTTTCCGCTGCGTATTTTTGGTTTCCCAGAGTAGATTCCCAGGAGTGGTATGGCTGGGTCAAATGGGAGTTCAATTTCCTAGTCTTTGGAGGAAAGTCCATATTGTTTTTCCAGAAAGGCTGTACCAGCCGGCATTCCCACCAACAATGGATGAGTGTCCCCTTTTCCCCCACATCCACGCCAGCACTTGTTGTTCTTGCTCTTTTGAATATGTGCCAGTCTCTGTGGTGTAAAGTGGTATCTCATTGTTGTTTTGAAGAAAATATAGGAAAAACCCTCCACGACATTGAAGCTAAAGGCATCTTCAAAGGTGAAACATCACTAACAAAGCAACTAGAAGAAAACATAAACATATGGGACTACATGAAACTAAAAGCTTCTGCACCTCAAAAGAAACAGTGACTAAGATACAAAAGCAGTCCACAGAATTGGAAAGAATATTCACCCAATACCCATCTGATAAGGGGTTAATATCCAGGATATATCAGGCACTGGTAGAACTTTACAAGAAGAAAACAAACAACCCCATCAAAAAATGGGGAGAAGAAATGAACAGAAACTTCAGCAAGGAAGAAATTCGAATGGCAAAAAAAACATATGAAAAATGCTCATCATCACTAATCATCAGAGAGATGCAAATCAAAACAACAATGAGATACCCACCTCCATTTTGTGCCGAGCCTCCCCCTCCATTTAGTTGAGCCGGTGGCCCGCCCAGGAGCTGCCCTGGGGTGACCAGCCATAGCATGCTGGCCTCGGAAGCGCCTGGGGAAGCTGGAACTCCGCTTTCCCCAGCGAAGCTGACCATGGTGCTCCCGGGAGGACAGATGGGTTTTGGGAGTGGGCCACATCACCTCCAGGGGGTCCTGGAAGCAGCAGGATGAGACTAGCCACACCTTCACTGTCCGGACGCTGGGATACTACCTCACGACCAGATTAACAGAACAAAGCCAGTTCGAGGCCTAGGTAGGCAGCTCCCAGAAGCAGGAATCGCTGGGAATTCGTTAGATGGAGGCAGGGCTCGGCCATCCCCCATTATGGAATTTAGGCTACCCTCTGTACCCCATCCAGTGAGTCTTGCCATGATTCTTTCCACTACTATTGTTTGGGAATTAAAGTGCTGAATAAGCCCTCAAAGGAATTCCAGTCAAAGGCCATGTGATGTCTCCGGCAGCATCTTATAGGGATGCAAGTAGAATTAGGGGAGAACTAGTGATTACAGCAATCCAGAGAGAAAAGATACACTTTAAAAATTATTTATGTAAGAGAACATATACTGATAATAAAAGTAGGGGCAGAGCCCAAGTGGATATGTAGTCATGGGATGAATTCAGAAGAAAATCCTTTCAGAAAAAAAATTCAAAAAATTAGGACAGGCAGCTGGAGACCAAGACAAGTTCACAGAAAAGAATTTGGCCCCAGGGTCAGGCTGTATCTAGCCCACCAGGTAATCTTTGCCCTTGACTGCCTCATAGATTCATTCCTTATGGAAACCATGTACTGCCTGCAATATCCAACAACAATGCTACAAATTCACAGGTTCCTTTTGGGCTATAAATGAAATCTCAGGAATAACTGTACTTGATAACGTGTGATATTTAATGTTTTTAATATGGTGCTGCCCAGGCACACATGATAAGTTATGAAGATGTGTGAAGATTTTCTGTTCAGAAATGGGGTCAACACTGATTAACCTGCACTAGATACACATAAAAAAGACACCAAGGAAAAGACAAAATGCCAAAGGATGAAGATGCTAGTTTACACAGAATGAATCTGCAGCTGCAGAGCTCAGTCCTGCTAAAGAAGATGGTACAGCTTCATTGTACATGCATAACAAAGGAGGAACAGGAAAATATTTCCCATAAAAGGAATTCCTGTGCAAATGCTTAAAGTATGGGGAAGTTAAATTTTGTTCTGGTAGATCATCTGTGATGTAACAGGGGGAGCTAAGATAAGATTTTTAATAAATAAAATTAATTATATTTTGATATATTTTTCTCTAGCAGCAAAGTAAACTTAATGTTGGGTTTTAGAATCAGGTATTGGGTGAAGCCAATGACATGAACTCAGGGTTCTGTGGTTCTTAATGTTGGCTTCTACCTGGCTGCGTGTCCCTATCCTCCTGGTTTCAGTCACTGACCCAGAGTAGCTATTTCTTCATTCTCCCAATGGGCATTTATGCTTCTTGATCTTTTCAGATGACTTCAATGCCTTTCTAAAAACAAGAACGAAGGTCAATGGAACACTTTCCCTCTGACTCTCCACAGCTTTGAAAATTCAGGAAAGTAGCTCATGGAATCCCCATGGAGTTCTGTGCCCACTTCCAGATTCCCTTTATTGACTCTTCCAAGAAATTTGACCAGACCTGCCACCATAAGTAAGGACATTTGACTTCAGTGGATCCTCAATCTTTTATAATCTGGGTTTTTAAGTTCTATATTGTCTGTTACTCCTAAGCCTTGCTTTACTTCATAATTTCTTTCCCCATGGGATAGTCATAAAATCAAACTTAGTGTATTAAAAACTTTTTTTTCACAGTAATCTGTTAGACACTGTCTGTGTTTTATATCTTGGAGTCTTTCAGTGTTTATAAACACCTAAATTACTTTTAAATCTTGGAAATAGAGCTTTAGCACCTAAATAAAACTTACATATTCCTCCATTTAAAAAGAAGGTTTAAGACAGCAAGAATTGAGTATCTGTGTGAGTATATGTGTGTGTCTGTGTGTGTGCATGTGTGTTGCAAAAAAAAAAAGTACCCCTTCCCTGAGCATAGATCCCCGGAGTTATAGTCTACAGAGACATGTAGTTATGGGCTGAGGAAGTCTTAATTAACATCTCAATTTTACTACCGTAAGTCTTAGACTTGACACAAACAAGAGCCTTGTCTTCCTGCACATTCACCACTTGTGCGCTATCTTCAAGTTTTTCTCATCACTCTCACATATGTTGGACCGTCCCAGGTTTATTTTATAGTACTTTAAACGGTTTTTCTCTTTGTTGTAAACATCTTTGTCTATTGTATAGTATTTTACAAATACTATACTATTTAACTTTGTAAATAAAGTTTGCAAAGATGGAAGCTTTACAAAGTTTCCATCTTTGTAAACATCTTTGTGTATTTTATAGTATTTTATTTTAAATGGTTTTTCTCTTCTTTTTCCATTACCAGCTTAAGTCTCTTCTTTTGAAAGTTTCCTTGATATCTCTAAAGTTAAATGAAAATGTTCTTAACTTTAAAAACTCTTTTGATACTTGCCACAATCTATTGTCATGTTATTTCTTTGGGTGACTCTCTCTCTAGAACATTAGTGACCTAAAAAGTTTGGGGGCAGTGTTTTTTGTATGTCGCTGAAACTAGTATAGATCAGGAAACAGAATGCATGACCCAACTCAGCACGTAGGACAAATGACAAGAAGGAATTAAGGGGTTTTTTGATGTAGGAGGAGAAACAAGCTTTTCAGTAGACTGAGATGAGTAAGTGCTAGTAATGAAGAAAGCCTGTGTGTCTTATCTATAGACCTTGGAACTACTACACACTTGACTGATATTTCATCATACATGACCGTTTTGTGCTCAACTTCAGGTGAGAACACATTTCAAAAACTTATTTCAGAAACTTTGTCCAGTGGATGTTGAAGTCAAGTTGGCAATCCAGAGGAGTCTGATTCTGCAACCAGGCCTTTGTCCAGAATACCACTAAAAAGGCATTTGGAGCTGAGGCTGGAATCATGATCTTATTATTCACTCCAGATGCTTTTCTTGTGGCATCTCCTGCCTCCCTGTCCTCCCTGGACTGACTGTGTGTGTTCACCTGCACTGACTTCATTCTCATCTCCTAATGAGGGCGTTGTTTATTTGCTGCTATTTCCTTCCTGCAGTCATTAAAGCGGGCCATCTGGAATCAGAAGCTCTGTTTTGACTCCCGATCCACCATACTTTATCTTCTGTGAGTTATTTAAGCCCCAAAGCCTACTTATTCTTTTTTTTAAGTAGGTTGCTGTGAAGACTAAAAGATATAACTTATAAAGTGTTTCATAAATAGTGCTTTTTATACCAGTCCTATGCTAGATTAACAGTGTGACTTGCCTAGACCTCATGTATATGTGTTTTATGCTCCTTGGTCTTAAAACTGTGACTATTATGTCTCTAAATGAGATTGGTTAAATGACTGGAGCCACTGTGAGGACTTCATAAAAATCCAGGATAGCTCTGTCTATTGCCATGTTGACTCAGAAATGAAATTGGTTGGAGGACATAAAAAGAGAATTTAGGTACTCTTTGTCTCATAATTCTGAATTATACAGCATTTCCCTTCTGTCTCTCCAGTAACAAGAAGTGCCAAGAAACTTGAGCCTTTGACGTAGATTGATATGGAATTTTTATAAGGTCTTGGCCTGGCTAGAAAAAAAACTGTTGAGTATCTGATCTGAGTCAGTCATTCTGAAGAGAAGACAGGATTGAAGCAAGGATTCAATATTTTCCAACATACTGTCCCTTACAAGGGTGCTGTTTGATGGGTGGGAAGGAAAATGAGTTTAGAAGTCAGGAGTATTCAAGTCATTGACTGTTAAAAATGATCACAAAAGCAGTGAGTACATGGTTCTCCTAAACATTTGATATATGGGAACAGTATCAATGGATGTAGGCATAGAATGTTCTCCATTTATCTATATGCTCAACATGAAAGAGTGTGTGTGGTTTGCATGATTAATAATCAGATCATTCTTCAGACAAACTCAAGTAGCTAGTGGATAAACTGACAACAGAAATTCTGAGCAGTAACAGAGAAGGCACAGTTGTACACATGCACTGTTTATCAAAAGCACATTTTTGGTAGGAAGGGTTGTAGCATTGGGACACACCTGGCAGTTCCCAGTGCTCAAGCATCACTTCTGGCCTGGTGGAACTCAAGAGGCCATATATGATGTTCAGGATCAAAGCCAGGTCAGCTGTATGCCAGGCAAGAGCTATATCCACTGCATTGTCTCTCTGGATTAAGAAGTGTACATTTATGGTACAGAGAGATAGTACAGCAGGGAAGACATTTGCCTTGCAGGTGACTGACATGGGTTCAATCCCCAGCATCCTATATGGTCCTCTGAGCACTTCCAGGAGTAATTCCTGAGTGCAGAGTCAGGAGTACCCCTGAGCATTGCTGGGTATGACACAAAAAGCTAGATAGATAGGTAGATAGATAGATAGATAGATAGATAGATAGATAGATAGATAGATAGATAGATAGATAGATAGATAGATAGATAGATAGATAGATAGATAGATAGATAGATAGATAGATAGATAGATAGATAGAGAGAGAGACAGACAGACAGACACACAGACAGACACACAGACACACAGACACACAGACACACAGACACACAGACAGATGTGTACACTTAGATACTATTCAAATTATCTGGAAGAATTCCAGTCTTGGACAAACTGCATGTGATCCAAATAATATTAATTGATCAATATGAGAACTTGATCTCATTAAAAAAACAGATCAATATAATAGAGTTAATAGCCTAGATAAGATCCATATGTATATGGACAGTTATCTGACAGAGGGAATGAGGTCTATAATTGTTACTGGTATCTGGCATATCAAATACGACACGGGTAGCTTGCCAGGCTCTGCCGTGCAGGTAGCATACTCTTGTAGTCATCTCAAAATCCAGCATTTATTGATGAACCGCGAGGCTGCAAGCAGCAGCGCGAGCCGGGCTGTGATAGGCTGGTCTGCTGGGTGGAGTTCTGACGAGGGGGAAGTTCAGATGTGGAAAATGGAGGTCCTCATGGAGTGGGGGTAGTCTGGCTTGTTGTGAGTCTCTGCTGGGGTGGCGGAGCCAGGGCTAGAACCTGCCATCCCTCCCGGGCACCTCATGAGCGGCTGGGCACAGTGAGAGCCAGTAGCAGCTCTGCCCCATTGTCATGTCAATTATAGACCTCATTCCCATGACCTGATGGAATGGTTTGAGGCCTCTTTATGCTCCTGGAGCAAGCAGGTGCCGTTGGGCTCTACTTGCATGAGACAGGTCATATGGAGATGTTGCTGGTGCCCCTTGAGCAAATCCATGATGAACGGGAAAACAGTGTCTGACAGAGGAGTTAAAAATAAGAAATTGAGCAACAAATGATTCTGCAAAACTGGCCAAACACATCAACCAAAATTCTGATCCTTATCTCATACCATGCAAAATAGTCAATTCAAAATAGATTAAAAGGGCAAAATATCATATTGGAATCCATAAATTATTTTGAAGAAAACACAGGCAAAATTCTCAGAGATGGTTAATCTAGAGACATCTTCAATGACTCGATGCCAATGACTAACCAAATGGAAAGATAAACAAGATCAAATTAAAAGGTTTCTGTACCAAAAAAGAAATGATGGACAGAATCAAAGATGTCTCATAATCCTTGCGCGCAAGGTTCAATCCCCAGCATCCCATATGGTCCCCCGAGCACCACCAGGAGTAATTCCTGAGAACAGAGCCAGGAGTAATCCCTGAGCATCACCGGGTTGACCCAAAGAGCAAAAAAAAAAAAAATGCCAAATAAATTTGCTCACCACTCATCCAATCAATGGTTAATTTCCAAAATAAATTAAGCACAGGTTAAACTTAATAGAAAGAAAATCTATCCAATCCATAACTGGGTATAGGGGTATAGAAGAACAGAAACTTCCTCACGGAAGACATACAGATGTTGATAGGAATATGGAAAACAATGCACTTTACTCATCATCAGGTAGATGCAAATTAAAATACAATGAAATATCACCTCAAATTAGTGAGGTTGACATACAACAAAGAGAACAAAAACAAAAAGTATTAACATAGATGTGGGAGAAAAGGACTCTTCACTGCTAGAGGAATGATATGCCTGCTTCAACTCTTTGGAAAAACAGCATGGACCCCTCTCAAAGAAAATAAAAATCAAGCTACCATATGATCGAGCATATATGCCCTGAGTGCTGAGTGTCCTAAAACCTCTCTATTGAGGAAGGACATTTGTTCTCCTGTGTTCATTGCAGCACTATATAGGACTGAAAAAGTATGAAATATATATATATATATATATATAAAACCTGTATGTGTGTGTATATATATATATATATATATAATGTCTCAGAACAGAGTGACTGGATAAAGAAACTAAGAAACTATAGTTTACATATACACAATAGGATATGTATGTATAAATAGGATATGAATATATACATATCCTATATATGTAATGTATATGTAAACCATAGTTTCTTTATCCAGTCATCTGTTCTGAGACATTTTATTTACATATATATATATATTTTTTTTTTTGCCTGGAGTGAGCAGATGCTATTGGGGTACACTTGCACATGACAGGGACAAATGGAGAAATTATCGGCATCCTCTCGAGCAAATCAATGAATATAGGAAGATAAGTGATAAGTGATACACAATAGAATACAATTCAATTATAAGAGAATACAAAACCATGCAATTTTCCACCAAATGAGAGGAACTTGGGGTGGTGGGTATCATGCTGAACAAAATCAGCCAGAAGAAGGGAATAGACAGAACTCAGGGTATAAAGAAGCCAGTAATGGAATAATAAATAGCCCAAATCAACAGATCCTCTGAGCTGTTCTATAGAACTGAGTTTATTGTTGTGGAGACAATGTGAGATCAGAGGTTCAAGGGGTCACCCTGAGACTACAGTAGATGGAAGCCATACTCTGAGGAGGATATAGCTTTGGAACACAATGTGTTTGAAACCCTAACATTAACCATATTGCAAACCTCAATAACTAAAATAAAGACAAACAAAAAAAAGCTTTTTCATGCAGTCTAATTTTCCTCCAGAGCTAAAATTCTAGGAAAAATAAATCCATTAGTCCTGTATTTCTTTAATCTCTTTGTGATTTACTTTCAAGTAATGGCTATAAAGGGCTGGAGAAAGAGTCCAAGAGGTCAGATATACTTGCCTTGTATCTGGGCAGCACGGGTTCCATCCCTGACACTACATATGACCTCATGGACATTGTTCATAGTTCTTAGTGATCCCTGAGCACCCAGCCAGGAGTAAGCCCTGAGTACAATCAGGTAAGGCCACCTCCAAGCCCCAAAGAAAACAACCACACAACTAACAAGTACTCTTCATTATGAAGAGTTGTCCATACCTAGACATCGGATGTGTAATTTTTGTTTTTCCCACCATGCAGCTCATTTTGTCTCCTGAACTCATTATCTCTCTCCCCCTCACAGACTTCTCAGTGTAGTTCTCTAAATAAACTACTTTATTTCCCTAAAAAAAAACTGCTATAATGTGCACTATACTTTGTACTATTTTAAAAAGCAATGTAACTTAACAATATATTTTCAAGGTAAAATAAAACACCAGCTGAAAACCCCAAGATAAAATGATATGGCCTAAAATAGTAGGTTCAATAAAACTACCCTGATATTAAATCAAACTAAAAATAAAACAATAATTCTTAATGACGAACTATAACATCTATACTAGTCAGAATTATGCTTATGGTTGTCCTAAATTCTGATATCAGAAATAAAAAAAATTGAAAGGCAATAACATGCCCTGGTATAAATTTTATAATATGGATACTTGAAATGATGAATATTGCCAGCATGTTCTTTTGTTTATTATATCCTGAGAGTTGGTAGTTGATTTCATAGATGATTATACATCACTTTAAATATTGAAGAACTATTTGAAACACTCAGAAAGAGGAAAATAACAGCATTGTTCTTAAGAAGTGAGGTAAGACTGATTATGCTCTCTTCACCACAGTAGATTTCATTAAATAAATTTCCAGCTCAAATGGGGAAAAGAGATGCTTTAGTTTACTTGAATTAATAGAAGAAGATGTGTCTTTCTATTTTACAGGAAACATCCATTGTTCTCTGCAATGATTCTCAATGGCTTCCACAGAGTTCGAAGCAGCATTGCTCCCTGTGAAAGAAAAGTGAAGGCTACAGGCCGCTGACCTGTTCACTCCATGAAAAAGCACTGCAGCACGTGGTTTTCTTCACTAATTTGAGGGCTTACTGTTAATGTTGAGTCAACCTAACCGTTAATGTGAAGTCATGAGGCAATTAAAGAAATTAAATCCTTTTAGCTTGCAGTGTTATGTTATAGGTACACACATATCATTTTACATAGTTTGCATTGTATACATTGGATACATGTGTAGATGTGACAGATGTATTTCTTTTATCAGATCACCTATTGCAGACACATTGCTTCATATCTTGGCTATTAAAAATAATACTGCAATAAATAGGGTGTGCAACTGTCTTTTCAAATAATTAAGTATCTTTCCATGTACCTGTTGACCACTTGCATGTTTTCTTGGAAAAATAACTTAAGTTCCTCTGCCAATTTTTTAATCAAAGTATTCTCTGCTATTGGGTTTGGTGTTCTTTGTATGTTTTGGATATTACTGCCTTGTCAGGTATGTAATCTGTAAATAGCTCTCTTATGTCATGAGACACAGATAAACGGGGCAGAGCTGCTACTGGCTCTCCCTCTGCTCAGCCGATCATGATGTATCTGGGAGGGAAGGCGAGTTATATCCCTGGCCTTTCATCTCTATAGAGCCTCCCAAGAAGCCAGAAGAACCCCCCACACCATGAGGGCCACCATTTTCAACATCTGGACTCCACAGCTTGTCAGAACTCCACCCAAGAGATAAGCCGATTTTTCCCTTTGTGCATAGCTGCAAAGCTGCCTCATGGTTCATCAGTAAATGCACAAACTGAGAGCCTACTACTGAGAGTATACTACCCACATGGCAGAGTTTGGGAAGCTCCCATGTCGTATTTGATATGCCAAAAACCAGTAACAATTATAAAGCTATTCCCATGACCTGAATGAATGGTTTGAGGCTTTTTGTATTCCTGGTGAGTGCAGATGCCCTTGGGCTACACTAGCATGCAACAGGAAGTATGGAGATGTTACTGGTAAAAAAATTTGCCTGCTTGAGCAAATTAATGAACAACAGGAAGAAAAATGATAGAAGTGATACAAGAGATGTCATGCTATCTTTTCATTTTGGTCCGTTTTTATGTGTAAATTTGATGTACTTCCTCTTTTTAGTTCTTGTTTTTGTTGCCATGACTTTTGGTGCCAAATAACTCACAGACTTTACTTAGAGTACTCATGGAATAAGAGGTGGGAGAAATTGGCTGTGATAATCCTAGAAAATTTTTGAGCTCACTGGCTTTAGCTATGTAATCAATATTCCTATTTATGTATAAAACAATTACATTACTACTTAAGAGTGATGTTCCAATTACTTGGGAAAGAATATATGGAACATTCTAAAAAAAGACTTTAAGTGAAATTTTCTCTTTTGAATGAATGTTTTTTAGTCCTTTGGATAGATACACAGAAGTTAAATTGTTGGGACATATGAAAAGTGAATTCTTAATGTACTGAGTTATCTCCATATTGTTTTCTATAGAGGTCAAGCCAAAAAACATTCTCACCAGCCATGGATTAGTCTTCCTTTTTTCACCATACCCATGCCAACACAGACTGTGCTTTGTAGTTTTTACATGGACATTCTCACTGGTGTAAGAGCTACCTTATAATCATCTTGATTTGGATTTCCCTAATAATAAGTGATGATGAGCATTTTTCCTGTTATTGTTGTACATATGCCTGACTTCCTCTGAAAAGTGTCTATTCATTTCCTCTTTCATTTTTTGTATGGAATTTTTGAATATTTTTGGTCAATGTCTGTGAGAACTTTATGTGTATAAAAATCAAATTTGATCTTTGAGTGTGAATATTTCCTCCCATGAAGTGTTCTGTCTTTTTAGATTAAACCCATTTGCATTTCTTTGCCATGCAAAAACTATTTGATGTAGTTCCATTTGTTTTCTTTTTATTCTGTTGCCTTGCCAATGGCATTGAGGTCCAGTATCTTTGGGTGTTCTTCCTATGTTTTCTTCAGTGCATTTTATGTGTCCCATTCTGATCTCAAGGTCTTCAATTCACTCTGAATTGACTTTTTGAGATATAGATTAAGCTTTAATTATTTTGTACATGGTTATGCTACTTTCCCAGAACCATTTGTAGAAGAGACTATCATTACTCCATTTTACAGATTACATATGATCAAATATTGCATTTATAGAGAGGGATATTATAGATAATGTATGAGTGAGTGAATAAATGACAGATTAGAGAATATGGATAGATGAATTTATGACAGGTAGATAGACAGACATCAAAAAGTGACTCAATGAGAAGGACAAAAGAGGAAGTACCCATTGGAGTGCCCTGTAGTGCCAATGCAGGCAAAGTTGGTATTTTGTATGATAGAATTTATTTGAAACAGTTGCTTGAGGTAGGTACAGTAAGTTTTGAAACTGGACATGCACCTTCAGTTCCTGGGCTAGTGTTCTTTTCTGGACGCCATTCCACCCATGACTTATAATTACTCCTGAGAACTCTACTTCATGTATTTTACTCCTGGTGTTGGTAACAGTCGTTAAGTCCCAGATCTTGGACATGTATTCTTTCTCAATACTAGGCTCAGTTTTCTATGCTTCCAATAGATTTTACATTCTTAAAAAATGTTTTTGAAATTAAATTAAGTGCTGAATTTGCAAAGCTATTGATAGATGGGTCTTAGATATACAATATTCCAATACCAATCCTACCACCAGTGTCAATTGTCCTCCATGAGAGCGCCCATGCTCTTTCCCTCTCCCATGTTGAAGTCATTGTAAGGTGTGTGCTGTGGACTACTGTTATTTCACTGTTCACAAATTCTGCCTTTGGTTTGGGACTTCATCTCCTCTGCTCCTTCTCTCCCCACAAGGCTTGCCTCCTTCAAAGACTCTAGTCATGGTCCATCCTTTCAGCCCTCATCCACTGCTATTATTAAATCAGCCTTCATTTTTCTATGCATTGAGCCACTGCAGTGCATAACTGTTGTTCTACCCAATTTTTTGTACAAAAACAGCAAAGTCCCTCTCTAAATTTTTTTGCTTGACCATCTTCTGTAGAGTCTTTCTTTTATTTCTCAGAAAATTTAAGGGTGGCAGTCTTCAAAACAATGAGTTTTATTTTTCACATGCCTGTTTTCTGATGATCAGAAACTAAAAACAAAAAACAAAAACACTATATGTCCAACTCCAAAAATGATTGACAGGTGAGAGTCTCAGATGGAGGATTAATTCATGTCAAAGTGGGTCTTCCAGTTAACAGTAATAATGACTATTTAATGAGAAGAATTCCCTCCTTGCCCTATCAAAGAAATTGCAGAGAGATCGCTCCACAAGACAATGGGGGAAGAGGTGCCTGAGCAGAAACATGCCCTTTTGCTCCTGTAAAAGTTTCAGGGTCCTAATACAGAGCTCATAAGAGACTGTGATTTATCTGCAGCAACCTTTCTCTCTGCTGAGTAAAACCGAAATCTGGAAGATGAATATAAGCCCCTGGGCCATGTATCTTTGAAAGATACATTTTTAAAAGAGTGAAGAAATTATTCAAAAATGTAAACTGAACTCTGCTTTCCCAAGTGTTTACATAAATCAGTATACATCAAATGGCATCCTATTATATGAAAAAAAGAATGTGTCATGTTCCTGGAATATATGGTGCGAGATGATGTATATAAATATAGCATCACATATTACTTTTACTTATTCATCCAAGACATAGAAATATTTATTTTCAATAAGGAAAAGATAAGGTTGTTTTAATGAGGGAAATAATTCTATGAAAATTAAAATGGATAACTGAGGGACTCTTTGGCATTATTTGCATTAAAAATAAAATCTCAGATCTTCACATAAAGAATCCATATAATTGGCGTTGTCTCCTGTGCCCAGTATCAAAACAAACATTGGCTAAATTACCATATATCCTCAATACAAATGAAACCTCCACACTGCCAGTTTCTAGGTGGAAGAATACATTAACTCTTTCTTAGACCAGGGGTAATAAACAGAAATTTAACAGTGATATAAAAATTACACAAAGACATACACATATTAAGTTGTATAAAGTTGTGCAGGGCTCTAGGAACAAAAGACTGGCATAATTTTATTTTCTCAAATAATACAGAGGAAGGTTTTGGAATATTTTAAAGGCACCCAATACATTATCACACAGATATTATCCTTAAAAACCCTATCACCTTTTTTATTAGTCTATTTGTTTTTAAAAGGAACTGCTAGATTTAGCATTTCAAACTATTTTAAAATGGCATTATCACAATGCCATTAAAGGAGAGCCTGCGTTGTCATTGTGTTCTCACTTTTCCAAGGTCTCTGATAACTGCCTCCAAGAACAGCTGGGCCAAGCAAAGTCTCACATTCTCACATTGTCTAGTAGCAAGTCTGCCTAACTTCATTATCCTCACCCAAATTTCTTGCTACTCTTTGAACAGATGATCACTCTTAATATGCAGAGTCCTCTCTTGCTTAGCCTCCATCAGCTCCCTGGTCACCAGGATCTTATCACTTCTCGGCCTGTTCTTCATAGAATCCTACTATATCAATTCTGTACCTCTTTCTGTGCCCTTTAGTTGTTCATAAGTCTAATCTCAAATGAAAAGTCGTCTGTCTTTGAATCTCAACTCTAGCACAACTTTCTTTGCACTGACTATAACTTTCTTTGTATTTTTCTCATCTTTCATTTCTGTAGAAGGGTAAATTCCCTACTCACTGACATGTCTTCTTCCAGGTTTTTTCCTGGAAACTTCCATTGCTTTACATCTACATTGTCTTCATCACATGACAATATATGATTTGTCTTCTAAGTCAAAACCATTTTGAGAGTGAAGGGATGCTATCAATAATTTTTCCAGGAAAAAAGAGCAAACCTCCATTATCTCTGGTTAACTTGTTTACTTGATCACCAGCTATGGAAGTCATTAGTGTTGATGACTGCCCAGAGTTCCTTAAGGGCTTTGTATGTAGAGCACCCATATGCTACAAGCAGCATGATTGGCAAGTGTTGACTTGTTTAATGCATGAATAATAGAATGAACCAGCAATCATGGTTTTCAGTATAACTTAGATGTGTGAAAATTAGTACATTCCTACAATAAATCCTTAATTGCTATAAAAACCCATTAATAGGTTAGAAGTGACAATAGCATAGCTCAGACTAAATTAAAGGAGATGCAGGAATGTATCTGGAAATTTAAGAGACTTTACTTCAGGTATTATTATAGAGAGAAGAAGGAGTTTTAAGCAATGCAATATGTTTTCTTGGTCTCTATTTTTTCTATCACCCCATCTCTTAGCAGTACAGACTATCTCTGATTTTTCTACTAGACCCCTTTGTCTTGGAAATCTTGTTTTATTCCCTTTCTGCACAGGTACATAGCTCACAGTTTTGCTAGCAGCTTACATTGACAACCAATAACTTTTTATTTTCAGAGGCAAGCATTGAGCTCTATTGGAACTGATCTGGATATGTATTTCTCTTCAGGGCCTCACCCAGAATGTTGAACTAATTCTACTAATGTCTTGGAAGCATTAGAACATAACTTTGCTCATAAAGTTTTTCTCCTCTATTTTTATGTGGATTTTTGATCCTTGGAAGTCAAGATGTCACATAGACTTCATATTTTACCAGCGGACACAGTGATATGTATCCTTACTTAGAGAAGGAAGTGGATTACTGCCACTTCCCAAATCCTTAAGGAAATGGATTACTGACACTCCTCAAATCCTTCACTGCCTGTCTGGCTTTTTGCTTTCCTGGAGTCAAAACTTTGGACTGGTGAGTGACCAATTGGGCACTAGAACAACGGAAGATTTAAAAAAAATTCGTAGGGAAAGAGAATTTGACTGCTAAGAATAGGTGGTGTACCCTTGGACACATGTTCTTAATCTGCTCTACACTAATGGAGCCCCTTGTGTCAGAAGTGACTAACAAAAACAGGGATAAGATGAGATTGCCCTTGGATAAGGTCTGTATTACTCACTCTGACCTCTAATTCACTCTGACTCAGCTTCTGACCTTTATAGACACAGTCTCATATCAAGTCCTTGCCCTGGTGTTTGTGACCAACTAAACACCCCTAAGTACATATATCTGCACCAGCTAGCTTTGATCTTTTGTTTATTCTACTGAGTGAACCATTTTATCTTAGCCATCCTCTCCCCATTCCTACATTCACTCATAAAACCTCATCTGTAGCAAAATATATAGCTAGTAATTTGAAAATAAAATACCTCTCTAAAGCTTGTACTAGAAGAAAAAATATTTATAATTGTATTTATATACACACATGTACACATATATACAAGATATAGGAACATGATGACCAAGTAATTTTGGGGAACCTCTGGGGTCCCCAACTATATCAGGGAATGAGTTCTCTTCTACCTCCAAAGCCGGCAGGGAATGGATGAAACTCAGAAATCCAGTGCATTGTTAAAGGCTTTACTCTCACAGGTTCTGGTATACAATCCAGTAACAGTAAAACCCCAGACTTTAGGTTCCCAGCTGGGCCCCGCCATGAGTAAGTTTGGAATCCTAGGCCAAGATGGCCACTACCACCTGCTAAGGCCTAACAGGTAAGAGAACAAAGAGGAGGAGAGGAAAAGCAGAGAGCAAAGAGAAGACAAAATGGTTAAAAAAGTCCTTTCTCCTAGCTTATTTTATAGATAGAAACTTGCCAAAACCTTCCAGCCTAGCCCATCATGGACTGGGCTATCTGGAGATGAAGCCAGGTAAATGACCCTATTGAAATGTAGATCTTCAGGTAGTCTCTATGACTCAAGCTTCACAAATACCAGAGCTGACTTCCTGAGATAAAATATCCCTAGCAGAGTGGGGAGGGGCTGTATCTCTGAATCAGAAAGCAGATCAGAATGTAATTTGTAGAAAATGGCATTAATACTTCTTATCATGAATATATAGCCAGCTGATTACATACTCTAGATCCCACTAAGGCCCCAAATCCATCAGAATAATTCACTTGGCATTACCTTTAGAATAAGAGACTAGTCAGTTTGCCCAGAAGCACACTGGTATGTCTCTTTGAACTAGGAGAACTGATTACATTATGGTTGATTCAACATGGCCAAGTACTCTTGGAATGTCTACATGTCTGTCCCTTGCAGGGACCCATGGGAGAAGGAAGAGTATTGAACTGGGGCAAGCAAGATTCATAATATTCATGATAAAATATTTATGCCATATAAATTATGAAATCAATCCAATTATGCCCAAGCTCCCATTGTGTCTGCTTCAGAGATTCCCTAAAAGCAGGGAGTAGCTCTTCACACAAGCTAAGTCTAGCAGGAGCCTAGGGCTCAGTAGGGTGTGTCACCCAAAAAAAGAACCAGAAGAAAATTACAGGTGAGATAAGAAAGGTCTTTATAATATTATATCTAAGACAGAAACCATTAACTGAAAGTGTTAAAAATGTTATTTTAACGTAAAAATATGCATATGGATATTTAAGCATCGCATAAAAAATGAAAGATCAGAGGATTATGTACAGTAATTTTCCTTGTTATATTAAAGGATGAATAACCTCAACTGTTAAAGTTCTCTAACAATTCATTATCAGAAAAATCCTCACAGAAGCAATATGAAAGAATAATTCACCAAAGAAGACACATAATAAATGTTTTTAAAAGATCAAATGAAAAGTTATCTTCTTAGAATATATGAAAGAAATGCAAATGAATTTTATAACATCCATTTACCAAAGTGTTTTAAATAGTGTTTTCTACGATGCCGTGGATCATATTTCAAGAAATACTTAACACTTTGGGAATTCATAGATATTGGATTTGTTGTGTAACTAGTTCTAGCATTATGGAGGGTTGCGGATACTTCTCATTTTCCCTGGATTTAATCAGATAGAATTTTGTATGCTATTTGATAATAGGCATAATATATTCATGCACTTGTGTCTGATTTTGTGCATCCATATTTCCTTATGAGAAGATGAATTGGGGGATTGGGTACCTGCTTATTTAAGAAGGAGGAGCAAGAGAAGAATTGATTCAAACCTGATTTGTGCCATGGAATCCACTTAAACCAAGTTTTTCCTAGTTTGGCCAAACCCAGACAACAGTAAACTAGTAAATAAGAAAGTGGTTTTAGTATGGATACTGAAGTCCAACTTGATTGCAAGATTGCTGTAGTGAAGGTTAATAAGATCTGTTTGATTCTGTGGAACATGTAGAAAATTGAGTTTGGTCATCCGCTATGAGAGTTGAGAAGCATAAAAGAAAAGAGGGAAGGAAGTAAAAGAGATGGTGAGGTGGAGAAAGGAAGGGAAAATTGTGGAAGTTAATTGCATTTTACTCAATCTATTTGTAGAAAATAATTGGAGTTGGAGATAATAGAATAAAACATCAAGTAATCAAATAAAAGATAAAGCAGAAACAAGAGCCATTCTTTGAGCATATCATATTGATATTGATGCTGATAAATACAAAATAATGAAATGTTCTGTGTTGCTGTCAAAATTTAACTCATTCCTTTTTTACAAGTGAGGGCACTGGAACTCAGAAGTCTTGTAGTTTGCCCAAATACATGAGAAATTACAGGTTTTTCTCACATGGAAACCTTGGACTCCAAGTGTTGGCAGAAGGTAGATCTAAGGATATGCGAAGGAAGGTCTGATGGATACTGCCTGTTAACAGATACACAGGGACTTCCAGCAGACTGTCTCCCAAAAGAGTTAGTATGTAGAAATCCCTAGTGAGACTGTTAATCAAAGCTGCAGGTACCCAGACAAGGCTATCCTAGGTCATTTCTCTGCACATTTCCCTGTTGGCTATAACTAGCCTAAGATGGAGTCTAATGGACGATGCTTAAAGTTAGGCAAAAAACAGGTTAGGGTTTTTCTTGTTCTTCTGTCTGACAAGTCCTTGCCATCATGGGCTAGTAATGCATTCTTTTGTTCATCTCATCTTACCTAGATAGCACCCCTGCAGGTTTTTGGTTCCTGGTTGTCTCCTTCCTATTATTCCTAAGTCCTATTCAATGAATGTGAACTGTCTTTGTAATGTAAACCATGCAAACTTTAAGCTGTATTGCCCTTTGAGACAAGGGATAAGGGAGTTGGGGTCTGTGTGGAGGTGGTCAGTCAGTCAGTCAGTCAGCTCAAGTCAGTGAGTAAAATGAGTTAGTCCAAGTGAGTGAGCTCAGATCAGCGAGCTCAGGTTAGTCAGCTAAAGTCAGTTAGCTGCGGTTAGTCAGCTGCCATGATGAGAACTGCTACCCCTCTGGCTGGTGATCATTAAAAATATTAATGGATATACATCGTGTTCCTGGTGTCTCATCTCTGCGCCTCCAACCCGATAGGACATTCCTGCTTCACTAAGGCAAGTTCTTGCTACATTACACACCTGCCCCAAATGTCCCCAGCTCCTAAAGTCACTATGTAGTTTACAGACAGGACTCCTAAGAGAATCACTACCTCCTTTAAGGAGTGAAATGAAATTTGTCAATTACCATATTTCAAAAAATAATGAGCAACTACTATTTTCAAGACCTAACTTTAAACTCTCTTCACATCTTGACAGGTCCCATTATGAAACTCTGCCCAGGATATTCTTGAAAGGATAACAATTACTAATCATTCAAAGGATTCAATTAAGGATACTCTTATCAAAGGATTGTAAGTACTATTGGGCTCTTCAAAGATGGTTTATCTAGAGAGACATAGTTTGCATCCAGAGATTAATGTTCCACACCCTATACCAAAATTGTCCACATGGAGGCATTATCATAAACTGAGTTATCCTTCAAAAGTTAAATGAGAAAATACCAGTTTGGAATCTGAGTTTTTGCACTGTATTTTGCGTTGGAGCTATGTGTGTGTCCACATGTGTCCTTGTGTCTTTTTTCATGTGTATAGAAATAAGACTGAGCATATTTGCATGAGCAGCTGTGTGCATGCAGATAGCGTTCTGTGTAATCAATAATTAAAGTCATAAAGCTCCTGACTTTGATCACACGAGTAAGAAGTTCATGATGAGTTTCAAAAAAGAGTAAGAGATCTATGTCAGCAAGACCTGATGGTTCTTATTTTCTTCCCTCAGTCATTGCTCATTTGGCACTGACCATTCACGCTATGCCTTACAGTGATTATTATTACAATCATAAGTTACCTGTCTATCATACTTCCCCTCTGCAAAGATTTGCATGTGTGTGATCCTCAATATTTGAGTATCTTTTTTGGTATCTTAACCCCTAAAATTTCTGTGCCTCCATCAGTGGTATTGATGCCTATGATTAATAGAATGTCTGACAGAGTCCACATAGCAAAAAAATATGGTGTTCTCCACTTGAGAAGTTTATGGAGAGACTAGAAATGGGGCCCCTAACATTGATATTGTTAGGTTTTAGGAGAACAATCTAGAATGGTTGTGTTCTGGGACTACTGTCACCTGTGAGTCTGAAGGGACAGGAGAGGGATTGGTGCCATCATCTGCAGTGAGAAAGGTATGGAGTGCATTGTCTCAGTACAACTCAGTCTTCAAGGATACAGGAAAGCAAGACCCAATTTCATTCTCTTACTAGTTCCAATGTTAACCCCCCAGAATGTGCACACACACATACCAAAGCTGCAGGAAAATGCTGCCCTAGGCGATGCATCCTTCCTTCCCAGAAGTGTATCAGGGCCAGAGCAGCTGAAGTAAAATGGGTCTCTGTCCTGGGTCCTGTCTAGTACACCTGCAATTATGGACTGGACAATGTAAATGGATATTGTAAAAGGATAGTTGGTCTGGGCTAAGTATGTATGGAGGTTTTTGTGTTTTAAAACATCAAGCATTAGATAAAGAACAAAAAGGGAAACACCAGTTTTCAAACTTTTATGGGAGGGGGCATATGGAGAGGACATAGACACAGACCCCAAACACTGTTTAGCCATTGAAATTAGCCATTGAAATACTGGCAGTGACTATCTGGTGTATGGTCTGAAGCCCACTACATCTCAGATACTCAGCCTGTCCATCCAGACAAGCCAACAGCAGGCCTTTTGTGGCTGCTGCACAGAAGAATGGTTCTTCTACAGGCCAAAAGAATGATCTTTGAAAAAATGATGGAAACTATACACTGAATTGAGCAATCATTTTGAGGCAGGATCTAAACACAAGAGTTAGTTGCTTCTCAAGAACTTTGAAACAGAGAAATTAAATTGCCTTGTTGTAATTCAGGCTAAACCAACCCTCAGTAAATGTGATTTTCTCTCTGCAATCTGTGAAAGAAAATGGGAGTGTGAATCAGAAAGGACAAGAAAGAAAAGCAATCATGTACCAAGGGTCCATTCTATGTCTTCCAGGAGACTCAATAATTTACACCCATGGTATCACTTACTCTTTACTGCATGCTGTTATTCCTGCTTTACATAAATGAGAAAACTAAACCCTAGAGACTAAGCCACCTGCCTCACATTTCACTGCAACTTAAGGAGAAGGATGTGGGTCTCTCAGGATTCACAACAACCTTACCTGGAGAGACATTGAATTCTATAACAAAAGAAATACATACAGGGCGGAGCGATAGTTCAGCAGGTAGGGTGCTTGCCTTGCATGCGGCTGGCCTGTGCCGGCCAGGGTTCGATCCCAGCATTCCATATGGTCCCCCAAGCACCACCAGGAGTAATTCCTGAGTGCAGAGCCAGGAGAAACCCCTGAGCATTGCCGGGTGTGACCCAAAAAAGCAAAATAAATAAATAAATAAAAAAAAAACAAATAAATAGATAGATAGATAGATAAATAAATAGGTGAATAAATAAATAAATAAAAACATGCATACATACATACAGATGACTCCTCTTAGATCCCTGGTACTACATATGCTCCCTGGGTTCCACAAGGAATAACTTCAGAGCACAGAGCCATAAGTAGACCCTGACCACCAGAGGATATATATATAACATATATAACATATAAAAGTATGGTCTTTTTTTTCCTTCTCCTTTTGGGTAGGGACTCCTCTATGGTGAGATCCTCTCTCTTTGGTGGAGACTTGGGCTCCCTTGTGTGGTCTAAGTTCTGACCAGAGCTAGAGTTATTTCATGATACTGGATTGCGGTGGTAGAGCTTTTGTACTATTACAAGCCTTTTTGGAACGGCGCCTGACTCATGAGTTTTCATCCGTTTCCCCAGCGGCCATGGAGGTAGAAGAGAACTTCTGTCCTGACACTGTCGGGGACCCCAGCGGCTCTCCGACACAGCACCACTTGGGCTAATAGATTTGTGACATCTGCATTTAAAAAAAAAAACTCAGCTTCCCATCCCCACCCCTACATATGATTCTACATTGACTGGGCTTCATTTTGATCCATGGGTTTGAAATGTGGTAAAGACACTTGAAGATAGAGACAGGAGACTTGTGAATTTACCATCATTAACTGAGATGGGGTCCCATCCCCCAAGAAGAAAATGGGTTTTGCCACAACAAGATGGTTTGACCTACCTCTGGGCTGTATGATTCTGATCAGTGTTATTCAAGCTGATTTTGAATTTCAGAAGGGAGTGCTCACCAGCATCAGCCCAGGCATCACTGAAGACATTGATCTCCAGCGCTGGGACACTTGCTCTTTGAGGCTGATAGATCTCAAGGAACTCAAGATAGAGCACAGTGTGGATGCTCTATGGAATTTCATGCTAGTCCTGCAAAAGTCCCAGCGACCTAGGCGCTACAATGTCTTCTTAAGCATAGCTCAGGACTTTTGGGACATGTATGTGGACTGCTTGATTTCAAGATCTCACGGAATGGGCCGCCAGACAGGTGATGCCTCCTGAGGCTGATCTTCCACATAAGACAACCAGAGAGACTCACAGACATGGGGCAGAGCTCCTAGCGGCTCCTCCTGTCCCAGCTGCTCAAGAGGCGCCCAGGAGGGAAAGGTGAGTTCTAGCCCTGGCCCGCCACCCCAGCAGAGTCTCACAACAAGCCAGACGACCCCCACTCCATGAGGGCCTCCATGTTCCACATCCGGACTTCCCCCTCATCAGAACTCCAACCAACAGACCAGCCTATCACAGCCCAGATCATCGAGATCCACCCTGCAGCAGTCTTTTTTTAAGTCCGGCCCAGGTATGCTGATCCAGAGACTTACAGACATGGGGCAGAGCTGCTACTGGCTCTCACTATGCCCAGCCTCTCATGAGGTGCCCGGGAGGGATGGCGAGTTCTAGCCCTGGCCTGCCACCCCAGCAGAGCCTCGCAACAAGCCAGGCGACCCCCCCCCACTCCATGGGGACCTCCATTTTCCACATCCGGACTTCCCCCTCGTCAGAACTCCACCCAGCAGACCATCCTATCACAGTTGGCTCGCGTGACCACTTCGCAGTTCATCAGTAAATGCTGGATTTAGAGATGAGTATGCTACCCGCACGGCAGAGCCTGGCAAGCTACCTGTGTCATATTTGATATGCCAGATACCAGTAACAATTATAGACCTCATTCCCATGACCTGATGGAATGGTTTGAGGCTCTTTATGTTCCTGGAGCAAGCAGGCAGGTGCCTTTGGGCTCTACCTGCATGAGACAGGACATATTGGAGATATTACTGGTGCCCGCTCGAGCATATCGATGATGAACAGGAAGACAGTGATACAGTGATATAACATATATATATATATATATGCATATATATATATATACCCTCTGGTGGTATATATATTACATATATACCCTCTTTGATATATATATATATATATATATATATACAAATCATGTGCCACATCCACCCACACACTGCCGTCTGCACCCTCAAGACAAAGATAAGAAAAGAACTTGGTAAGTATGGCTTTATTTTCATTCCCAAACTGTGTCATTATTTTTCTCCATTTTCCATGTAACAGTGATTTAAGACATGGCATTTTATAGCATATTCCAAAAGGTATGGAAATGTATGATGCAAATGGTTAAACAAAGATAGCCACCAGGTAGAAACATGTCCAGAAGGAAGAATGCCTCAGATGAGGGAACTCTCACTTATAATGAGTAACAGGTGAAAAGAAAGATCTTTTGTTTCAGGACACCAAAGGAGATGTCAGGCAAGACAGTATGTGCGTTTGGAGGTGACCTGTGAGGGGGAGGTCCCCGAAAGGTGGCACAGAGAATTCACAGTAAAGTTTCAGGAGCCAAAAGAAGCTGGAAGTAGGGATGGGGAGCTCCTCCAGAGCTTTCAGAGGGAACGTGGTCCTGTGGCCACAGATCTCTGATCTTGAACTCAGAAAAGAATTTTTTGTTGTTTGAATTCCCACGTTTGCAGAAATGTGTCCAGTCAGTCCCCAATAAATTAATGTCAGAATTTTGGGGACACCAACTAGATGTTCCTCCCTTGGGGAATGAAATATTCCTGAAACCTTCTTCCTGAAACATATTCCTCTGCTGAACACAAATTATTTGACTTTTGAACAACTACTGCAAAACTGGAAACACACAGGTATTTAATAAATGCTTATGAAATGAATAAATGACTAATTTTTCACTTGTAAAACTATAAGACTTCAGCTTGATGAAACTATTGCCAAGCAGGGATTGGTAACCCTTGTTAAAGGGAAAAGACCATCATGACTCTCAGAGGGAAAAAGAGCTGCTGTCAACACCCAGTTGATGGGAAGGAGGATACAAAAAAGATGTGGCACGTAAATATTGAATTTGTGCATAACAGTGGTTTCTTCTGGCGGTAGGAAGAAACTCTGCTAAAGAGAGAAGGTGTTGCATCAGTTTGGGGCACAATCAAATCCTGAAAAGTAGATCTCAGCATGGGAAAGCCACACTGCTTTCTGGATCATTCATTGAGGGTCTTGTTATTTTCTTTTCCTAACTTTAACAAAGAATTTTGAAAGCTGGACCAAGAAAATATGCAAATTGGCCATCTCAGCAGGCATTAAGAGGCCCCTATTTCTAGAAAGGATTGAACACTGAGCTAAATACTTGGTCTGCTGGCCCCAGAGTATCTTATAACAGAATTTCTTCTTACACTTGTACCTATATTAAATGTTCCTACACTTCAGATAGCCACTGAAATTATCAAAGGACAGAGTTAATAAAAGCATTGACAAATTCTCAGACATATATTAAATGTTGACATTTTAAACTCTATGCCCATGCTTCATGGCATAGAGCATGCATTTAAAGTAATAAAAGTCCATCCTTTCTCTGAAAATACTTGAATATAGATTAATAACTGAGATATGTTTTCTAAGTCATCTGTGCTGCATTTGTGGAAGATGAAGTGCATTGATGTTTAGAACTGTATCATGCTCTTTCTGATACATTCTAAACATGAGGCCAGTGGTAAGCATTACTTTAAGAGATGAGTATAATTTTAACAGGATTCTATGCTTTTGATAAGTATTTAAAGTGTTCTTATCAAGAATATTTCCTTCAGTGTGATTCCATGTCACCTATAGTACTGTGAAGCTCCACACCAGAGAAGGTGTTAATTAGTATAAACTTTGGTAGAAATATCATATGTCAGGAGAGTAATGTCAGGATAATTAGGAATATTTTATAAAACATATCACTTTGCTATCAATATGAAAAAACAGTTGCCTTGTGTCATCAATTTCAATTAGTCATCAAGCTCAGTCAGTCATCATTAGCCACTGGTCCGTATAGAATTTGGTGTAAAAAATGTGAAAACAGTTGTTCTACCACCTTGGTTATAACCAACTAATATTCAGTATAAGTGTTTGTCTTCATATATAAAAAAGATTGAAGGACGCTGTTCTATAAAGCATTTGAAATCCAACATTTGTTAGTATCTATATCTTCCTGCCCTACAAGATGATCTCTCAAAACATCCACAAATCCAATGTGTCCTGTATCTAAGCTTCTCTTTTACAACCTTCCCTGAGAGGAATCAGTGACTGTTACCTGCAAGCATGAGGGTAGGAGGGGAGGGAACATTCTGTGATCTACAGGAAGAAAAATTAACAAAATAACATTTTTCCTCCATCCAAATATTCACTTTATGACAAGATTTTGAAGAAATGCTGCTTTGTTTGTAACAAGCGATCTGATAGCATAATTCAGAGTAATATACATGTGCGTTATGCAATCTCTAAGAGTGTTGCACATACACACCCAATAAACATATGCCAATTAACTTATGGCACATATATGACAAATTCTGTAAATGTAGATAACGTAATTTTCAAAGGTCACTAAATATTGTTAACTTTCCTAAGTCAGCTATGTGTAGCTCATAGACAACACACTTTACATGCATATATACAACCTAGAAATAAAGGTATATGAATGTCCACAAAGATCACCTCCTAGTAAGGAAATGTTCATTTTTCTCCGTTATATTTTTTTAAAATTTCTTAATAAATAAACAAAAAATCAAAAAAATCTAAAAAATGCTATAAAAATCTGCATTCACACTTTACAGTTGCAAATTTGCTCAAAGGAAGCAGATGGCTCCTAGTCCTATAACATTCTGTTTCCTAAAATTAGAGCCAGAGAATCTGATTGATCCATAATATGAAACAAATTCTTAAAAATGCAACTAAATATAATTGCAAACCATGAAGATAATCTGGAGGAATTGGGGTAGATATCTTATTGCTTAATCCCTTATCGATGACAGGTCTTGAGATCATGTGTGTCCTCAAGCTGAGTATAGAAAGACATGCTCTAGAAGTGTTTCTCTTGCATAGAGTCTTCATGTGAATTGACAACCTTTATACAATTACTCATACTATGCTTGTTACTCTTTCTAGATGCAGTTTCCACTAAGGCAGAGATCCATTTACTCTGTACACACTGATGCTCTAGGTCTTCCCCAAAGATGCTATACAGCAAGCACAAGATAAAAAATTAGTACAACTAAAATTTAAAGGATTTACTAATGAAACTCAAACATATGAATTCAGCTCACCATCTATTTGAGTGCTGGATGCCAGTAATCTGGTTAAATTATAAGGAAAGAACAGAACATTAGCTCTTAATTCTCTTGTTATCATGAAGAGTAGTGGATGGCACCATGAAATAAGTGAAATGTCAGAATTATATGCAAAGCAGGAATCAGCTAAGTGCTGAGAAAGATTTTTACATTCAAAGGTTATAGGCCGTGAAACACATCATTTGGAAATTACTCTAGTGCCAGGCTCTTAGAACATAAGAGTTGTGGGTAAAGGGGGATAAGGAACATAAGAAATAAGAAGTAGCTAGTCTAAATATATAGGAGGTTAATACTATGTGGTCTGAGTGTAAAGAGCAGCCAAGGATCTATGCACCATCATGGGGAATGAGAACTTATCACACTGCAGGTAATGGAAAGCTAGAAGAGGAATGAGTAGAAGTTGACTTCAGAGATATTTTTGTGATGTACCCTTTGAACAACTATACATAATGCGTTCTCTAAAGAAGAAAGTGAAGATGATAGGCAGGGAACTCTTTGGAGAAGGCACTGAGGCCATCACAAGCAAATTTATGAGTAGATGAGATGAGTAGAACAAAGGGTTGTTGGCATAATTTTGTGGCTTCTTTTAAGTAGTATTTGAAATACATAAGTTTGGAAGCTGTGAAGCTGATTCATAGCTGGTGTTTTTAGTAATCACTTTTAATAATAATACCAACAATCATGGTTCATAATCTATATAACCATGAGCCTTCTTTATTGGTTCAAAATTGTATGACTCAGAAAGGTAAGTTATAATTGTGTCCATTTTTAAGATAGCATGAGTAAAATGACACTCAGACAGAAAAAAAATGACTATGATGTGATTTTTTTTGGCTTTTTAGAGATGCTCATGGGTTACTCCTAGCTCTGGAATTACTCTTGGCAGTGCTTAGAGGACCATAGAGGATGATGGGGATCAAACCTGAGTCAGCTATGTGCACGGCAAACACCCTACTCACTGTACTGCTGTTCTAGCCCCTATGATGTGAATTTGTATATATCAGTGTTGGTGTGCGTGTGCTATTTAGTTTTTAGTATTTCATAATAGACTATTCTTTCATGCTAAAACAATTTATTTAAAAACAAATAAAAACAAAACAGAAACTGGTAAATTGAGACTATTATGGAATTACAATCTAATCTATATCATTTTTCACTTCCAATAGCAGAGGAAGGAGTTCCAAAAGGACTTACGTTTTTACATAAAGCATAACTTTAGCTTTAGTCAAATTTATCTGATGGAAAACAATGTATTTTTTGTTTCTGGGTTCGGTTCATATCAAATGATTCTCAAGGCAGAAAATAATTTTTTAATGCAAAGAATGATGAGCAAATAATTCTTTGACCGAGGTTGGAATAACTAGGATTTGACTCAATCATGAATAAACTTAATTAACTTGACAAAATCAATTATTTCTTTTTGAATAATTTTAATGAGTATAAACAGCATAAATAGTTTTCATTGAGCAAAAAATTTATCTTTGTTCTTAAAAACTACCTTCCTTTTGAAACTTGAAAATAGAATACTGAAGATAAAATAAACTAAAGATATGATTTTTTACCCCTGATTCTTAGGTTTATGGGAAAATTTGAATATGTGAACATACCATGAATCTTAATTGTATTTTTCCATTGAATATCCTTAAACCCCTCCAATTGTTTTCCTAACATCTATCCTCCAACATTTTTTCTTCACTCAAAATTCATGAAATGTTGTTTCATTTTGGGTGGGGGTGACCCAGATACTTATCAGGGATCACCCCTGGCTCTGCATTCATGAATGAGTCTTGGCAGTGCTCAGGAGACAACTTAGGATGCTGGGGATCAATCCTGGCCAGCAGCCTTAAAGACAAGTGCTTATCCTCTACACTATTGCTCCAGTTCTCATAATAATTTAAAAACAAATATGCATCATATTTATCCCCAATTCAAAGTCTTCCAATGTCTTTCATTTAATTTAAAATTATATTCAAGTCATTGTCCTAATTATTCCTAATTATTCTTTGGACTTCCCTCTCGTCAGAACTCCACCCAGCAGACCAGCCCATCACAGCCCGGATCATTGACACCCACCCTGCAGCAGCTTTTTTCCTCAATCCGCCCAGGTATGCTGGTCCAGAGTCTCTCAGACATGGGGCAGAGCTGTTCCTTGCTCTCCCTGTGCACAGCCATTCATGAGGCAGTCGGGAGGCATGGCGGGTTCTAGCCCTGGCCCACCACCTCGGCAGAGCCTCACAACAAGCCAGACCACCACGCTCACTCCACAGGCGCCGCCATTTTCCACATTTGGACTTCCCTCTTGTCAGAACTCCACCCAGCAGACCAGCCCATCACAGCCCGGCATGCGCGGCCGCTGGGGCTGCGCGGGTTCATCAATAAATGCTTTATTTGGAGGTGTTTAAAAGAGTTTACCTTCCGCTCGGCAAGCCTGGCAAGCTTCTCGTGTTGTATTTGATATGCCAAATTCCAGTAACAATTACATTAGGTCATTCCCATGACCTAATATAATGGTTTGAGGCTCTTTATGTTCCTGTAGCAAGCCGATGCCCCTGGCTCTACTGGCATGAGACAGGGCATATGGAGATATTACTGGTGCCCGCTCTAGCAAATAGATGATCAACGGGAAGATCGTGATCGTGATCGCGAACATCTATCCTCCAACAGTTTTTCTTCACTCAAAATTCATGAAATGTTGTTTCATTTTGGGTGGGGGTGACCCAGATACTTATCAGGGATCACCTCTTGCTCTGCATTCATGACTTAGTCTTGGCAGTGCTCAGGAGACAACTTAGGATGCTGCGGATCAATCCTGGCCAGCAGCCTTAAAGACAAGTGCTTTATCCTCTATACTATTGCTCCAGTTCTCATAATAATTTAAAACAAATTATATTCAAGTCATTGTCCTAATTATTCTCTTTGCCTACTTCAAAAACTATTTCCACTCTCCAGATTTCCTTCCATACCTCACTATTTAGAAAAAGCCTCTGCTGAGCTGGGACACGACTGCGTTTCCCGGTAGTATATCAAGAACCAGGATGGAATCCCCTGCTGCCGTTAGGGAATCGGTGGCCAGAGGACAAAGACTCATGAATCCAGCAAACTTCCAAACTGCTTTTGCTCACACAAGTTCTGGCAGTACAATCCACTATCAAGAAAGCCCCAAACTGTCAGTTCCTAGTAGGACCCAGGCCATGTGGTGGGGTTTTGATTCTCAACCAAGATGGCCGCTAGACCCCGTACTGTGTACTCTAGTCAGAGGTCAGACCCAAACAAGATACAGATGGCTTTTATTTTTTCTCTTATTGATGTGATGTATTATGTGATTAATTTGCGAATGTTGAACCATCCTTGCATTCCCGGGATGAATCCTACTTGGTCATGATGTATGATCTTTTTGATGAGTCTTTGGATTCTGTTTGCTAGTATTTTGTTGAAGATCTTAGCATCTGTGTTCATCAAGGAGATTGGTCTGTAATTTTCTTTCTTTGTATTGTCTCTCCCTGCTTTGGGTATCAGGATGATATGCACCTCATAAAAGCTGTTTGGGAGTGTTTCTGTTTCTTCTATTTCCTGGAAGAGCTTGAAGAGGACTGGCAGTAGGTCCTCCTTAAAGATTTGGTAGAATTTGCCAGTGAACGCATCTGGACCTGGGCTTTTGTGTTTGGGCAGACTTTTAATTACTGCTTCAATTTCCTCAATGGTGATAGGCTTATTTAGGTATTGGAGGTCTTCTTGTTTCAATTGTGAGAGGTTATAGGACTTCAGGAATTTATCCATTTCTTCTAGGTTCTCATGTTTTGTGGCATACAGGTTCTCAAAATAACCTCTGATGATCTTTTGGATTTCTGTTTTTTCTGTTGTGATGTCACCATTTTCATTTCTGATTCTGTTTATTTGGGTTCTCTCTTTCCCTGTCCTTACAAGTCTTGCAAGTGGCTTGTCGATCTTGTTTAATTTTTCAAAAAACCAGCTCTTGGTTTCATTAATCTTTCAGATTGTTTTTTTGGTTTCCAGCTCATTGATTTCCTCCCTAAGTTTCACTATTTCCTTCCTTCTGCCTGGGTTGGGCTTCCCTTGTTGGTCTTTTTCTAATATTTTCAGCTGTGAGGTCAGGTTATTTATATGGGCCCTTTCTTCTTTCCTGATGAATGCTTGCAGAGCTATGAACTTTCCTCTTAACACAGCTTTTGCTGTGTCCCACAAGTTCTGATAGTTGGTATCTTCATTGTCATTTCTTTCTAAGACTCTTTGGATTTCCTGTTTGATTTCTTCTATGACCCATTTGTTGTTCAGCAGTGAGCTGTTTAGTTTCCAGGTGTTTGGTTTAGCTCCCTGCTTCTGTGTATGGTTCACTACTATTTTGAGTGCATCGTGATCTGAAAAGATAGTCGACACAATTTCAATCTTTTTTATTTTGTTGAGGTATGCTTTGTGGCTCAGTATATGGTCTATCTTGGAGTATGTTCCATGTGCACTGGAAAAAAAAGTGTATTCAGCTTTTTTGGGATGAAAAGCCCTGTATATATCAACCATCTCTCTTTTCTTCCATTTCTTCCTTCAGGTCCAGTATTTCCCTGGTGAGTTTCAGTCTCGTCGATCTGTCCCTAGTCGATAAGGCAGTGTTGAAGTCTCCGACTATTATTGTGCTACTGTTAATGTCTTCTTTGAGGTCTATTAATAGTCGTTTTAAGTATTTTGCTGGCCCCTCGTTTGGCGCATATATGTTTAGCAGTGTGATTTCTTCCTGGTATGCATACCCCTTAATTATTAAGAAATGTCCTTCATTGTCCCTTTTGACCTTTTTCAGCCTGAAATCTATATTGTCAGATACGAGTATGGCCACACCCGCCTTTTTGGAGGGGTTGCTTGCGTGGAGAATGGTCTTCCAGCCTTTGACTTTGAGTCTGTGTTTGCTCTGGTTATTCAGATGTGTTTCTTGTAGGCAGCAGAATGTTGGATTCAGTTTTTTAATCCATTTTGTCATCCTGAGTCTCTTAATTGGTGCATTTAGACCATTGACATTGAGAGAGATTATTGTCATTGGATTTTGTGCCATCTTTCGGTTTAACCTTGTTGTGGTTTTGGGTTGTCTTATTTTACAATAGACCCTTCAATCCTTCTTTTAGAGTTGGTTTTGAGTCTATGAATTTCCTGAGTTGTTGTTTATCCATGAAGTTGTGTATCTTTCCTTCGCATCTCCATCTTCAAAGGTGAAACACCATTAACAAAGCAACTAGAAGAAAATATAAACATATGGGACTACATGAAACTGAAGAGCTTCTGCACCTCGAAAGAAACAGTGACCAAGATAGAAAGACAGTCCACAGAATGGGAAAGAATATTCACCCAATACATATCTGATAAGGGGTTAATATCCAGGATATATCAGGCACTGGAACAGCTATATAAGAAAAAAAACAGCCAACCCCATTAGAAACTGGGGAAAAGAGATGAACAGAAACTTTGACAAGGAAGAAATCCGTATGGCCAAAAGGCATATGAACAACTGCTCATCATCACTAATCAACAGAGAGATGCAAATCAAAACAACAATGAGATATCACCTCACACCACAGAGAATGGCCCATATCCAAAAGGGTAAAAGCAACAAGTGCTGGCGTGGATGTGGGGGAAAAGGGGACTCTCATACACTGTTGGTGGGAATGTCGACTTGTACAACCTTTCTGGAAAACAATATGGACATTCCTCCAAAGACTAGAAATTGAGCTCCCCTTTGACCCAGCCATACCGCCTCCTGGGAATATACCCTGGAAAGCCAAAAACACATAGTGGAAACACTATCCGCACTTTTATTTTCATAGCAGCACTATTCACACACAATAGCCAGAACCTGGAAACAACCAGTATGCCCGAAAATTGATGACTGGATAAAGAAACTGTGTTACATCTACACAATGGAATACTATGCAGCTGTCAGAAAAAATGAAGTTATGAAATTTTCCTATAAATGGATGGACATGGAAAGAATCATGTTGAGTGAAATTAGTCAGAAGGAAAGAGAGAGACATAGAATGACTGCATTTATTTGCATGACATAAATATACCAGGTGATCTTACCAAAAGTGGAAATTACCACAAGCGCCGTGGGAGTCAGAGGTTAGGTTAGATATAGAAGGGAACATGTGTGAATAAATGTCTAAAGGCCTGATACCAACATAGAACTGAGCATTAAACACAGACAAAAAATGCAAATGATGGCTTCTAAGTGTATGTAGTGCAACCCACAATGTGTGGGAGAAGGAGGAGAGAGAGAGGGAGAGAAAGAGGAGATAAAGAACCTGCCATTTAGGCAGGATGTGGGAAGAGGGAGGGAATTGGGGACATGGGTGGTGGTTGAGGGGCACTGGTGGAGGGCGGGTGCTGGAACACTGTGTGACCGAAACCCCAAGCGTGAACAACGCTGTAATTGTATATCTCACGGTGGTATAATAAAATGTTAAAAAGAAAAAGATGCAGATGGCAAAATGGCCAAACCCTTCTCCTTCCTTATAGCTTCTTTTATTGTCAGAAGCCCACCAAAAACTTCCAACCCAGCTCATCATGGGCTGAGCTATCTAGAGATAAAGTAAAGTATATACTTTAAGAGTTCAAGGCCCACCTTCCTGCATGAGCCCAAAAGACCCTATAGAAATGCAAATATTCAGCTGAGTCCCTGGCTCAATCCTAACAAATGCTGATATGCCAGAGCTGACTTCCTGCAATCCAAATCTCCCTAGCAGAAGGGGAGAGGGGGCAACATCTCTGAACCAGAAAGCAGTTCAAGATATAATTGGTAGAGAATGGCATTGATATTTCTTACCAGCAATATATATTGCCAGCCAATTCCAGCAAACTCTAAACCCCCCATTAAGACCCATAATCTGAGGGAAAATTCACTTTGTCTTTACCTTTAGAATCAGAGACATGTTCATTTGTCCAGAGGTGCACTGGTTGGTAATGGCTCTAGTACAGCAGTCATCTCCAATTGCATTACATGTCCTGCCCATCTGATTTTTGACACCTTCGCAAATGAAACAGCTTCCTTGATTCTTGACTGTCAGTGGAGGTCAGAACTCTGGATTCTTTCTCTCACTTGAGTGAGGCATGATATTCCAATCATAGCTCTTTCGATTCCACTTTGGAAGACCCAAATAGAGTTCTCATCCTGTTTTTGTAGGGCTAAGGTCTCTGAAGAGTATGTTAATGGAGGGCACACAGTATAGTCAAAGAGATGTGCCCAGAGCCGGGGGTTCTTTGTCATTTTAGCTATTTCTTCAATGCTTTTGAAGGCATTCCATGCCACTCTCTTCCTCCTGCGCAGCTCAGGTTTTAGGTCATTTATCACTTTGAGTTCTTGGCCAAGGTACCCATAACTGCTACATTCAGAGATGCTTGTTCCATCGAGAGTGAATAGGGTATCAGGAACTAGTTCGTTTTTTCATGAACATTGTTTTGTTGAGATTCAGCTGTAGACCTATCTTTCCACATTCTCGGTTAAAGTCAGTCAGCATTTGTGCCACTTGGTTATTGTTTGGTGTTAGTTATTAGACGATGTCATCAGTATAGTGGAGGTGGTGTAGTTGCCGACCATCTATCTTCACTCCCATTCTCGTCTCTAAAGTAGGAAGTACATCTTCACTATACTTAGTGAAGATGTGGTACACATTCACTATACTTAGTGAAGTATATCTTCATTCCCACCCTCATTCTCAAGGGTGGCGCAGAAGAGTTTTGGTAAAAAGGTATCACTTTGCCAAACCCCTCTTTTGACATCAACAATCACTTCCTTATAGAATGGTGAAATCCTGGTAGTGAATCTGTAATACAGCTCATGAAGGATCTTGATGTGTTGGGTTTGAACACCCTGTTTGGCTAGGGCTTCAATGACTGCTTCAGTCTCAACAGAATCAGGCTTTCTCTAAATCAATGAACATTAGAAATAGCAGCATCTTGAACTCCTACAAACCTCAAAGATCTTGATTACCGTGTGGATATGGTCAATTGTGCTGAATTCTTTATGGAAGCCAGCTTGCTTGCATGGTTGTCCTTCATCTAATGTTCTGCCAAACCTGTTTAGGATGTAGATGACAGACAACATCTTGTAGATGGCAGCATGTAGATGACGGACAACAGGCAGACCGGGCAATAGTTGCCAATGTCATGGATGTCGCCCTTCTTGAACAGTAGAACTGAACTGCTGGTTTTCCATTGGGAGGACACTTTGCATTCAGACAGGTAGCATGTGAAATGCTGAGCCAGTGTATTGATGAGTATTGATGGCAGATTCTTCAGGTGTTTGGGTCTGACTTTGTCTGAACTGGTTGCTGTTCACTTCTTTACCAACGAAATGGCATGATGGATTTCAGAAGGGAGAACGTTGGGAACGGCATATCCATCCTGCAGAATTTGGTACATGGGCAAGTGGACATGGCTATCAAAGAGATCTGAGTAGAATTCATGGATAATCTTCTCCATTGCCTTTCTGGAAGACGTGTTAGATCCATCAGGATGTTATAGGGCAGACAATTTGGCCTTATAGTTGGCAAAAGACATCGGGTGTTGTGCATACATTTCCTGACTTCTTCTGCATCAACCAATAGTGCTGCTTTTCTCTCTTTGAGGTGTTCCTTTATCACTTTGCACTGCTTTGTGAGCTTGGACATGAGCATTTGGTTGACTGAGGCTCACACATTGCCATGTTGGCAAATGAGCTAGAGAGTTTTTGAAGACAGGTGGACATTCCATTCTTTTGTGATTTTTCTCTTTAGGGTTCTTCGCATAATCATGGAAGTGTGAACCTGTCAGTTGTATTCTTCATGAATGTCATCAATGATGGTACCTTCCCATGTTGCTACAATGGTGCCAAAGAGTTCCCAGTTGGTGGTCATTCTGAGTGTTCTCTTCTTAAATTTGCAGCCTTTTCTCCCTGTTGAATGAAGTAGAATTTTGAAGTAGACGGTGGTCTGATCCTGTTTGGAATTTTGGGATGACAGGGACATTGGTCAAGCAAAACTGTCAATTGACTATGATGTGATCAATTTCATTGTGGAACTGTCCACCAGGAGATTCCCATGTCCAACATTTCGATTCAGCCTTCTGGAACTGTAAGTTCCCATGAATGGTCTTGGTGGACATGATGAACTCAGATAGTCTCTCACCCTGTTAGTTCCATTCTAGGCCATATCTGGAGTTCTTTGGCCGTTCTTCTTTATAGACCTCCTCCAGTTCCATGTAGAATTTCTCAATTTCTTCCCTTGTATGTGGATGTTTATGCAGAGACAATGAAGATAAAAAACTGCTGGCAGTTGGCCACATCTCTTCAAGTGTAATAGTCCTACCTGGTTTGTTAAGCATTCAAATGAATCATTGCTCATGACCAGGTTTGTGTTGACAAGGACACTGACATCACCGATGCCTCTTTTGTTGCATTATCCGAGGAACAGTTCTTCTCTGGTGTCAAAAATGGAGTGGCATGGGACTGGAGTGATAGCCCAGCAGGTAGGGAATTTGCCTTGCATGCAGCTGGCCTTTGTCGGCCTGGGTTCTATCCCCCGCATCCCATATGGTTCCCTGAACACCACCAGGAGTAATTCTTGAGTTCAGAGCCAGGAGTAACCCCTGAGCATCGCCAGGTGTGACCCCAAAACCAAAAATAAAATGGAGTGAAGAGATTGATGCCTTCTCATCTCGGTCAGACCAATGATGTCGATTTGATCTTTCACGCTTGCACCATCAGGTCCTCAATATATGCTTCAGAATCCAGCGTACAAGCATTAAAAGTACAGACAGTCATTTTAGTCCTTCATTTTGGCAGCCTTGTTAGGTCCTAAGAGTTTATCAGCCTCTCCTTGTTCATCCGCCTTAGTGCTGCCATATTTAGGGCTCTTTCAGGGTCAGGAAATAAAAACTGTTATTACTGGTTTTGGCATATTGGATATGCATTGGACAGCTTACCAGCCTCTGTCTTGTAGGCGGTATACTCTCAGTAGCTTGGGGACTCTCTGAGAGGGGTGGGTAGAATATTCTTAACATATGCTAAATTAGCAAGAGCATAGAGCTCATTAGGACTTGTCCCCCAGCACCTCACCTCTGCCATCCTGCTTTAATTTCTTTGCTGAGTACTCATCTACATTTTTTCTACCTTGCCACACTTGCCAGTAGGATGCCAACTGGAATTGACAAAACGGTCTGAACAAGATGTTTAGAATAGTAAGTATATATTCATATAAAGCCATTCATATATGGTGTTCATATAACACCAAGTTTCTACTTTATTTTCTCCTAAACAGGTACATTGAGGTTTAAGAAAAGAGAAGCAATGGTAAA
Source organism: Cryptotis parvus (assembly GCA_021461705.1). Taxonomy (NCBI): domain Eukaryota; kingdom Metazoa; phylum Chordata; class Mammalia; order Eulipotyphla; family Soricidae; genus Cryptotis; species Cryptotis parvus. The sequence continues at coordinate 16,053 of JAJIBD010007131.1, read as the reverse complement.
GAATTATTATGCTATAATGAGTAAAATTTATTAAATAAAAATACTAAATTCATTTTAATGGAGATTTGTTTTTGAATATCAATCTCTGTTCACTGCTCAAAGCAGAGAACTGACTTGGGGGAACAGGAGAGCACAGCTTCCTGTTTAGCAGGAAGTACAAGCCCTGTTAAGAATGAGGTACACTTGCAGGATGTTGTCCAAAACAACCAACTGCATGTGAGACCAGGATATCCTTAGACGAAAAATTGTCCAATGGTAACTTTTCAACAAATATGAGAGAAGTAAGAGGAGAATCATAAATTTCAACATGATTATCAAGATGCCAAATAACTTTAATGACAAAGATTCAAATGAGATAAAGATAAAAGGAAAAAGAAAATAAAGATGAGTGAAAAACTGGAGAAGAAATATTTTCAATGTTGTCACCAGCAAGCAAATCAACAGAAGTGCATAAATAAGTCCCATTAATCAATAAGGAAAAGATAAATAGTGCAATAGTAAATTGAACACAAAATTTACAGGAGGGTTCCTAAAGATCAATAAGTATATGAAAAGCTGTTCAAGCCCAGTAAAACGCAAATTAAAACAATAAGATACTATTCCTTACCTGCTGGTTTGGCAAAATTGGAGAGATTAATAGAAGCCATTAGAACAGAAGTTTAGGGAACAGACACTCTCTTATATCCTAGTAGAAATGTTCATTTGCAGAGTCCGTTCAGAAGGCAGCAATATTTGTGATTCTGTGTATGCCAGTCATGAGAAAGACTTTCACTGGTGCCTAACAGATCAGGATACAGATGCTCATTATGGCATTGCTTGCAACAGCAAGTCAGTAAGCAATCCTATAACTATTAGTAAAGTTATGGCTAATAGTCTTGGACATTTCACAGAACACTATGCAGTCTCTAAAATAATGAGAGAGGTCTATATCAACACACAAAGCTCTTAAATACATAGTTAAGTGAGTAAGAAAAAGAACCAGTTCATCTGGTAACCAAAATAAAACATCATGGGAAGAATATCCTGAAGACAAAACATAACATATATGGGGCTTTAAAAGCCAACCTGGAAAGATTAGATAATGTCTCCAATGAACTGTGAACAGAGGATGGTTCTGAGTTTAGGGATAAGGGGAATATCCTTTATATGAAGTCATTGAGGGGCCAGAGCAATAGCCCAGCTGGCAGGGTATATGCCTCTCATGCGGCTGACCAGGTTGGATCTCCGGCATCCCATGAGGTCCCATAGGCATCACCAGGAGTAACTCCTGAGTGCAGAGCCAAGAATACCCTTATATCGCAGGGTTTGACTCCTCCCAGAAAACACAGATGAAGTACTTGAGTTAAATTCTAACTGCACTAGTACATGTTGGGGGGGAAAAAAAGCAAAATCACATAATTAAAAAGGTCAGTGTACATTGAAGCTAAGGACATCTTCAAAGAAGAAACACCACTAACAAAACAACTAAAAAGAAAAAATTATCATATGGGACTACATGAAGCTAAAGAGCTTCTGCACCTCAAAAGAAACAGTGACCAAGATGCAAAGACAGTCCACAGATGAGAAAGAATATTCACCCAATACCCATCTGATAAGGGGTTAATATCCAGGATATATCAAGCACTGGTAGAACTTGACAAGAAAAAAAATCCAACCCCATCAAAAAATGGGGAGAAGAAATGAACAGAAACTTCGACAAGGAAAAAGTTCGAATGGCCAAAAGACATAAGAAAAAAATGCTCATCATCATTAGTCATCAGACAGATGCAAATCAAAACAACAATGAGATATCATCTCACACCACAGAGACTGGCACATATCCTGAAGAGCAAGAACAACAAAGCAAGAACAACAAATGCTGACGGTGATGCGGGAATAAAGGGACTCTCATCCATTGTTGGTGGGAATGTCGACTAGTACAGCCTTTCTGGAAAACAATATGGACATTTCTCCAAAGACTAGACGTTGAGCTCCAATTTGACCCAGCTATACCACTCCTGGAAATATACCCTGGGAAGCCAAAAATATGCAGCGGAAACACCATCCCTACTTTTTATGTTCATAGCAGCATCATTCATAATAGCCAGAATCTGGAAACAACCAGAATGTCAGAGAATCGATTGGATAAAGAAACTTTGGTACATCTACACAATGGAATATTATGCAGTGGTCAGAAAAAATGAAGTTATTAAATTTGCCTATTAAAAGATTGACATGGAGAGGATCATGTTGAGTGAAATTAGCCAGAAAGAGAGAGACAGATATAGAATGACTGCATTTATTTGCATGACATAAATATATATGTATATATATATATATATATATATATATGTACATATTATGATACCAAAATCCAAGGTCAAGCGAAGCACGGAACAGGAGGGCTTGTCAAAGGTAGAAATTATCACAAACGTGTGGGAGTTAGAGGCTAGGTAAGACAGAGTGTGCTAATTATTGTCGAAAGTGCTGATTCCACCTAGAACTGAGCATAAAATACAGGCAAAAAGATACACATGACAACCTCTTAATGCATGTAATATAATCCACAATGTGGAAGGGAAGGAAAAGAGAAAGAGAGAGAAAGAAAAAATAATTTAAGAACCTCCCACAGAGGCAGACTGGGGTAGGGGGAGGGAATCAGCGACATTGGTGCTGGGAAATGGGCACTGGTGGAGGGATTGGTGCTGGAACATTGTATGACCGAAACCACAAATATGAAGACCTTATGAACATCTTTGTAACCGTATATCTCAAGGTGATATAAAAATATTTAAAAAATTAAATATGTCATTCCCAACAATCTCCCTTCGAAATCCGACATGACATTTTGTCGGCAAAGAAGGGAACAGCACCAGGCCCAGACAAAAGTCAGACCCGAACACCTGAAGAATATGCCGTCGGTAGTCATCAATACACTAGATCAGCTCTTCACACGCTACCTGTCCGAATGCAAGGTGCCCTCCCAATGGAAAAACAGCAGGACAGTTCTACTGTTCAAGAAGGGAGACATTCACGACATCGGCAATAGTCTCCCCCATCTGCCTGTTGTCCGTCATCTACAAGCTGTTTGCATGAGTCATCCTGAACAGGATTGGCAGAACACTAGATGAAGGACAACCATGCGAGCAAGATGGCTTCTGGAAAGGATTCAGCACAATTGACCATATCCACACAGTAACCAAGCTCATCGAGGTTTGTAGGGAGTACAAGATGCCGCTCTGTCTCATGTCCATTTATTTAAAGAAAGCCTTTGATTCTGTGGAGACTGAAGCAGTCATCGAAGCCCTAGCCAAACAGGGAGTTCAAGCCAATGCATCAAGATCCTTTGTGAGCTGTATTACGGATTCACCACCAGGATCTCACCATTCTACAAAGAAGTGATCATTGATGTCAAAAGAGGGGTTCGACAGGGTGATACCATTTCACCAAAACTCTTCAGTGCCACCCTCGAGAACATCATAAAAAATTAGAATGGGAAGGAATGGGAGTGAAAATAGATGGTCAGCAACTACACCACCTCCACTTTGCTGTGTCATCATTCTAATAACACCAAACATTAGCCAAGTGGCACAAATGCTGGCTGACTTGGCCGAGAATGTGGAAAGATAGGTCTACAGCTAAATCTGAAGAAAACTATGTTTATGAAAAATGAACTAGTTCCAGAGGCCCCATTCACTCTCAGTGGAACAAACATCTCTGAATGCAGCAGTTATGTGTACCTAGGTCGAGAACTCAACATGATGAACGACCTAAAACCTGAGCTGCGCAGGAGGAAGAGAGCAGCATGGAATGCCTTCAAGGTATCGAAGAAATAAATAAAAGGACAAAGAACCTCCAGCTCTGGGCACATCTCTTTGACTCCACCATTCTCCCTGCATTAACATAGGCCTCAGAGACCTGGGCCCTAAGAAAGCAGGGATGAGAATGCTATTCGGGTCTCCCAGAGAGGAATCGAAAGAGCTATGCTTGGAATATCATGCCTCACTCAAGTGAGAGAAGGAACTGGAGTTCCAACCTCTGTCGCTATTCCAGAATCAGGGATGCTGTCTCATTTGCCAAGGCATCGAAAACCAGATGGACTAGACATTTAATGTGATGGGCTGGAAATGTAATGTGATTTGGAGACAACCGCTGGACTAGAGCCATTTTTGACTGGATCCCATGGGATGTCAAAAGATCACGTGGCTGCCCACCTACAAGATGGTCAGACTTCCTTGTCAAGACCGTGAAGGAACGGTTTGAGGCTCTTCATATTCCTGACTCAACTAGATGCTACATTGGCACGTGATAGGGTCCAATGGAAATGTTACTGGTGCCCGCTCGAGCAAATCCATGAATAACAGGATTCAAGTGATCAAGTGATCAAGTGAAATAAAAATAAAATCTGTTTACAAAGAATAGATTTAAGCTTACACTAAATGCTGATCTTGCAAACGATTTTAGAACATTTGAAAAACTTCATTAAAGATTAATTTATTTGATTTATTAAAAACATAAAAAAATAAAAATAAAAAGGTCAGTGTACTAATGAGAGTGGGGGACAAGGTTACCTATGTTTACTTTCATTTCTTAAGGGCATCCTGAACTTTCCGTTGCTTGTATTCACTTGCAATGGAAGTGAGAGTCCCTTTTTATTTAAAATAAATAAAACATTAATTTTAAAACATTAATCTTAGCAAGTGCAATTATAGAGCTTTTGAAGAACAAAAGAAAACAATTAAACAACATTTTTATCTAACCTGTGTGGTAAGCATGTAAGTTGAAGTAACATTTCTCAAAAAAACTTAATAAAGAAAAATAATAATAACAATAGCAACCATCTGGCTAGTTCAAGCTGCAATTTCCTGCATGCCTAAATCAAGTGTAATAATAATCTCTGTTCTCAAGATATCAATTGCTCAAACAAGCTTAAATAATGGAACTGGTTGCCAGATCTGCTGTGCTAAGACAGAGTTTATCCGCTTCACAGCAACAATTTTGTAGAGAAATAAATAGCACTAAAGAGAAAGCTAACAAATTTTGCTTGTAAGTCACAGTAAGAAGTGCAGGTTAATTAGAGCAAAAAGAGATTGAGTTTGGGCAGATGCAGGTGATTCACGGAAGAGCATGACTAAGAAACCACACTCAGAATGAGAGTCTGCACAAGGATTTAGATAATTGCTGTAACTGTGGATATCACTTATTAAAAAATTTAGAAAGTGATAATAATATACATGTACTATGTAGAGTGACTACATAGAGTGGTCTATCATGTCCTTTCTTCCCAATGATTATTATTTTGTTCCTATAGTTAAAAACATCAGTAAACCAGTACCACAATAAGACTCCAGGGCCACATTCTGAACTACCATAAATGTTTGTCCCTATAACAGGATGAGCTAATTTTGCAGAGCTGTTACTAGGAAAAATGAAGGTTCCTACACATCCAAGCCCCTTTTACATACTCTGCCCTATGCACTGGACCAAAGGACCTAAGCCGCTCCCATCTTCCATCCATACCTTCAAAGTAATCTGTATGACTCTTCCTGTTCACTCTCCCCTGAAAGTCCAAGTTCATTAAAGTCAGGAATGAAGTGGAATCCATACATAAATGAGATGGAGTCTTTATCAGTCAGGGTCTTCCTGGGACTCTGAGCAGAGACTATTCTCCACTCTCAGATTAATGTATTTATCTCCTGAAATAGCATTGATATTTAAAAAATTCAGCTGTGGTCACTATAAATCTCCTGTAACATCATTAGTATAACTCATACATCCAGACAAAGAAAAAGTATTATACAAGTCCAGAGGAGAGATGTCTGGGAAGTTTTTTGGTGGCTGTAACATCTAAAAATCAAAATGGGAAAAGAGCAAAAATTCACATGAAAAAATTTTCCCCCATTTTAGGAAGAAACTGGGTTTAGAGTTAAGAGATATTAGTGAGTAGTGAAGGACTCTAACATTCTACAGAGTATACATCCCTTGGGAAAGCCTAAAGTCAAGGAAAAACAGTTCCTCTATCTTCTGCCTTATTCCCACCTGACTGGTCTAATTTAATGTGATCTCTGAGCATTGCTCTTTGCAAACGGTTATGTGTTACAGCCAATGGGAAGGCAATAAAACACAGTATTTCTGATGTAAACAAGGAGGTGTGAACTTGGCCTTGAAGTAGTGACTGTCCCTGGTTCTTTTAAAAGCTTCTGCTGACATTCTTCTATGGATCAGAATAAATCTGACACGAATAAGAGACAGTGAACATTATTGTATATTTATATACTGGCTATCAGAGTTTGGAGGGGAAAAATAATTCTAATTTCCCACTAATTATTTTCATTAAAAATCTAACTAGGTTGTTGAAAATTAATTCAATTGGTTTGTGTTGAACTCTAATAGCATTGCAATATATCAAGATATAAGCTCCAAGACACCATTTAAGGTTAAAATCATTAGGAACATCTGAACGGGGACATATGAGACTCAGAGCAAAGCTGCTGTCCAAGGTTTCCTTGAGGAAGAAGAGAATGGATTGGAGCCCTGTGCTTTTCTACTACATTCTAGACCTGTAAGCACAACCTCCTGAGCTGTCAGACGTGTGCTAACATTGCTACCTTCACTGAGATCTTTTTAGCCTTTATTTTCTTTCCATCACCTCCCATTTTTCCTGGTGAGCCGTCCCTATTGGAGACTGAAGTCTCAAATGGCCGGCTCACCTCACTCCACTTCAACAGACCTGGAAGACAGGGAAGGAGAAAAAAAAAATAGCTCAGCAGATGTTCCCAGATAAATGTGCTTTGCTTTTTTTTTAAGTGCAAGTTGCTAATGGGGTGGTTTATTTTGGGGCCTGCCAATGTTAGCAGATGTCTGAGAAGACAAGTACCTGTTTAGACAATTATACTTAGAAATTAATAGTGGTTCTGTATAAAGATTTGATCTTTTTGAAATACGTGGAATAGGTTTTCTTATACAGATTTAGGATGTTTATTTATCCTAGGTAGGGTCTTAGTGGATTTGTAAGCACACTATATTTGTTCCTGAAATTTTGCACTTAGAAAATCTGGCTCATATAAAAGAGGAAGTAGAAATTGAAAGTGCCTAGATAACATAATTAAGGGACACAATGCCTGGAAACCCTGACACTCAAACATTAGAGTTCCGATTAATTGCAGTTCTCTTGGTTTGGGACATAAATATTTACACTTCATTTCCAATTAAAATTCTATTTCTTAAAATATTAAGTCTAAACTTTTGATTGCTGGATAAGTAGTGGCAAAATAATATGTTGAGACTTTAAGGAAGTTGATGGCATGTGATTTTCACTCTGGGTATTTATTCAGCAGGGAAGGTATAAGGCCCATATTCTCTGCACATCTCCCTCTGGACAGTGATTCAGTTCTGGGGAGTCAGATAAGGACATAAATCCAGCCTTTGTAAGCCTGAGTTACATACATATCTGACCATACACGGAAAGGTCTTGCAGACTTTATGCAAAACTATAATGGAAGAAAGGAAAAAAAATAAACTCTCTAAAGCAGATCAAGAATCCACATGAAGGAAGGTTACCCCAGAAAGAGTTATTTTTGAGAACCAAGAGAATAGTTATGGGAGGTTCACTAATCTTCTGATTTGCTTTCCTCTAAGATCAGTTAAGTTGTGCCAACACAACTTAAGGACATTTATTTCCTTTCATCGGTAAAGAAGGGGAACAGCACCAGGCCCAGACAAAGTCAGAACCGAACACCTGAAGAATCTGCTGTCGGTACTCATCAATACACTAGATCAGCTCTTCACATGCTACCTGTCCGAATGCAAGGTACCCTCCCAATGGAAAACCAGCAGGACAGTTCTGCTGTTCAAAAAAGGAGACATTCACGACATTGGCAACTATCGCCCCATCTGCCTGTTGTCTGTCATCTACAAGCTGTTTACACGAGGTCATCCTGAACAGGATTAGCAGAACACTAGATGAAGGACAACCATGCGAACAAGCAGGTTTCCGGAAAGGATTCAGCACAATCGACCATATCCACACAGTAACCAAGCTCATCGAGGTTTGTAGGGAGTACAAGATGCCGCTCTGTCTCACATTCATTGATTTAAAGAAAGCCTTTGATTCTGTGGAGACTGAAGCAGTCATCGAAGCCCTAGCCAAGCAGGTTGTTCAAACCCAATACATCAAGATCCTTCGTGAGCTGTATTACGGATTCACCACCAGGATCTCACCATTCTACAAAGAAGTAATCATTGATGTCAAAAGAGGGGTTCGACAGGGTGATACCATTTCACCAAAACTCTTCAGCTCCACCCTTGATAACATCATGCGACGATTAGAATGGGAAGGAATGGGATTGAAGATAGATGGTCAGCAACTACACCACCTCCGCTTTGCTGATGACATCGTTCTAATAACACCAAACATTAGCCAAGAGGCACAAATGCTGGCTGACTTTGACCGAGAATGTGGAAAGATAGGTCTACAGCTGAATCTAAAGAAAACTATGTTTATGAAAAATGAACTAGTTCCAGAGACCCCATTCACTCTCAATGGAACAAACATCTCTGAATGCAGCATTTATGTGTACCTAGGTCGAGAAGTCAACATGATGAAAGACCTAAAACCTGAGCTGGGCAGGAGAAGAGAGCGGCATGGAATGCTTCAAAGGCATCGAAGAAATAGCTATAAGGACAAAAGAACCTCCGGCTCCGGGCACATCTCTTTGACTCCACCATTCTCCCTGCATTAACATACGCCTCAGAGACCTGGGCCCTACGAAAGCAGGATGAGAATGCTATTCGGGTCTCCCAGAGAGGAATCGAAAGAGCTATGCTTGGAAAATCATGCCTCACTCAAGTGAGAGAAGGAATCTGGAGTTCCGATCTCCGTCGCCATTCCAGAATCAGGGACTCTGTCTCGTCTGCCAAGGCATCGAAAATCAGATGAGCTGGACATGTAATGCGATTTGGTGATGACCGCTGGACTAGAGCTGTTACCAACTGGATCCCACGGGATGTCAAAAGATCACGTGGCCACCCTCCCACAAGATGGTCAGACTTCCTTGTCAAAACCTGGAAGGAACAGATGAGGCTCTTCATATTCCTGAATCAACCAGATGCCATTGGGCTACATTGGCACGTGATAGGGTCTAATGGCAATGTTACTGGCGCCCGCTCGAGCAAATAGATGAATAACATGATTCAGATGATTAAGTGATCAAGTGATGGCCAACCGAATTTGCCCTCCAAAGGACCCCTACAGGGTTTACTGCTTTGGCATAAGTACTTACTAAACTGTGAAATCCTTTCTGAGCTCCTTTCATTTTTCTGGCAGGGATTCACCAGCAAGCACTATAATCCTGGTTCATGGCACTAACACCATATTGGGGGCCAGTTTGACTACGGACCAGTTTCTATCCAAAAGCATTTCACTGTCTAACTCCTCCCTCTGGGACCAATCTTTTTCTCCATTACATTCCCTTGATGATATTTACCTTTGAATGATCTCTAGATGTTCTTTAAAACTCCTTTAAAATCCTATATTTTGTAGATTCTCTCTGATAGATACAGGAGAGAATCTGTATCTCAGGCATTTTACTTTTTCTTAAACTCTTTGTTACCAAGGACGGATGGTGCTCTGCTGTCTCCCCCACTTCGAATGATCTTCCTGATCTACTATTTATTGTTCCAGTGTTCCAGGTGGTTTCTTCTACTGTTCTCGACAACCTACACTTTATCATCATTATGCATTTGAGTGTCATTGCCCCAAATGAGCTGTGATCGCCTCAGCGGAGGAGAATAACCCTCTCTTCTCTGCAGCTCCTTCTCCAGTAAGAAATTTCCAGTCAGGAGCTCACACTGCATGAAGCTGACACTCTGCTTTTGAAGGACAGAGAGTTCACAAACTTAAAATCTCCAAAGGAAAGCCTTGGCTCAGGAAGCGGGAGGTGCTGTCAGGAGTTCATGACGACAGAACTGTACAGACCCCCTCTCACTCTCTCTCGAGGACTGGTTTAATCACCACACGTCAAACAGCTTTTTTTTCTAGGTAAGGGACACTTAGTGCTCTAGGACAACATTTATGCTTTCTGTCTTAAAAGAGGTAGTTTCTCCATGTAATTTCCAAAGAAGGATTTTAATTAAATAGGGTAGAGTCTCATGCTCAGAGGTAGAGACTCTGACTGAGATTAGACAGGCAAAAGTAGTGTGGATGGGGTCAGACTTTTCCTCACCAAAGTGATTCTAGGTTACTCTGATTATCAGGCCCATATCAACTAACTGCACAGAATGGGTAAAAGCCAGAATGATCAAAGAAGAAATCACCAGGCAAAAAGTCAGCAATTCACTCTTCCTGCTGTGTATGCCATATCGGGGCTGAATTTAACAGAGAAGAACCTGTATGGCTTGTAACCACACTTCAGACCCACCAATTTCTCCTCCCATGATAGTACTTGTGAGTACAGTGTTCTGTGCTCAGTGCCTTTTGTTTCACCAACAATTCATTTCCCTCTTCAAGACCTTGACACATTGGCTCACCACATACTATGTTCGATTTCCCACATAAAATTTTATTTTCCTTTATAATAGAAGCATCTCAATCAGGTCATCTATTATTTGCTACTTTTAAAACTCTACCTACAAACCCAAGCATCATCATGGTTCCCACAAAGGGTTATTTGCTGTGATAATCTCACCTGCATCAAAAACTCCTATCTTTATTATTCAAATCATATCAAGAAAGTCCAAGAGGTATCACAGGAATGAAAGTGCTTCACTTGCATGTGGCCAAACCTGATTCTATCCCTAGCCTTTTATATGCCTCCCTAAGCACAGAGCTCAGGTGTAACTCAAAATCCCTTCTCTTAGTCAAATTAATAAATACATAAAATCATGGAACATAAAGCCATAGACTGAATGTATCTGATATCATCATACAGTTAGAATGGCAGCATTTGATATTTGTATTCTGGCTTTAAGTGCATCTTTGCCACCAACTCACCTTCACTTCACCTCTCTCAGCCATCACTAGATCATGAAATAAATCTTTTCAGGGTGATTAGGGGGTATCTATCAGCACAGACTCTCCATGCATTGGAGAACGGTTATGATCAGGACATTATTTGAACAACTGAGGCTGTATCCCACTCACAGTACCCAGAACAGAGCATAGGCATCCTGAAAGGCAAATCTGGTTACAGGTCTATTGAAAATATCATTTTCCTTTGTGCTTGAGGTGAGACCAAATCATCTCAGTTCAGCCAAAATTCTAAACATATTTTATTACTTTCTTCAACCACATTTTGTCTCAGCTAAAAATTTAATAAATTCTTATTTAAAACCTTTGCCTTGAGTAGCAATGATTGGAAAAGTTTCTCCCACAAGAAAAGTTCTGGTTTTCCACTGTTACCTGTTTCTACCCTGTCTATCCTTGAAGGTCGAGCATAAAGTGACTATTCTGTTAAGTTTTCCTATTTTCCAGCTCACCTTCTGTCAGCTTCTTCTCATTCTTTCCCATGGAGTTCTTATAGCTTTTTAAAAATATTGTTGAATAGTAGTGAACACCGTGTTCCACCTTGTGTTTTAGTTATTTTCGATTTATCTTATTTCTCCCTCTGGAATGCAAGCACCTTCCCATTAGGATAGGATGTTCTGAGCAGATGAACACAAATGGCTTTTGCAGGAAGACAAACCATAATCAAATCCCAGCACTGCTGACTAGTCCTTTGGGGAATCACTTAATCTCCACCATCACCAGATTCCTCATCAGTAGAAATAATAACCCCCTGGGATGCAGGAAAGACAAAATGAGATTGTCTAAGTGAAAGACTTTCCTGTTTTCCCTTGAACATCACATGAAGCAAGTTTCACTTATGTTAAGGGAACACTCATTAGAACTGTTGTGTTTGCTCACCACCTAGAAATGGGGAAGCTAATGGGGAGTTTAAGTTCCTTAATAAAGTTCCAGTCTGGGCACAATCTGGCTCCTGCTTCTCCTCTTGTTTTATTTCTACTTTGTTGATATCATTAATGAGATATAAGTGACATGCACTAAATTACACATATTAAATGTACAATTTGTCAAGTGGGAATTTATGTACATCTATAAAACCATCCCAACTCTCATGATGCTTGAATAGCTAGAGCTTCCATATTATTCTTTTAGTTCTTCAAAATGTTTCTTCTAACACCTTCCCTACCACACTATTTTCAGTAGCCTGTTTTCTGTTACTTTGGATTTTTCACAATATTTTGGGGTTTTTTTTGTTTTGATTTGATTTGGGGGCCAGACCCACCTGTGCTCAGGGTTTACTTCTGACTCTGCACCAAAGGATTGCTCCCAACAAGGGTCAATATACCATATGGGATGCCAGGGATTAAATTTGGGTCAGCTGCAGTCAAGGCAACTGCTTGACCAGAATGCTATTGCTCAGGTCCCTCTACAATATTTTGAAAATCACAATCACAAGTGCATATTTATTGTATATTTATTGTATACTTCACACAGACTCACAGACATGAGGCAGAGCTGCTACTGACTCTCCCTGTGCCCAGCCACTCACAAGGCCCCGGGAGGGTAGGTGGGTTCTAGCCCTGGCCCGCCACCCCAGCAGAGCCTCGCAACAAGCCAGATGACCCCCCACTACATGAGGGGCCTCCATTTTCCACATACAGACTTCCCCCTCATCAGAACTCCACCCAGCAGACCAGCCTATCACAGCCCAGCTCGTGTGGCAGCTTGCGGCCCTGTGGTTCATCAATAAATGCTGGATTTAGAGATGAGTATGCTACCCGCATGGCAGAGCCTGGCAAGATACCTGTGTCATATTTAATATGCCAAATACCAGTAACAATTATAGACCTCATTCCAATGACCTGACGGAATGCTTTTTTTTTGCTTTTTTGGGTCACACCTGGCGATGCTCAGGGGTTACTCCTGGCTCTTTGCTCAGGAATCACTCCTGGTGGTGCTCAGGGGACCATATGGGATGCCAGGGATCAAACCCCGGGCCGGCATGGGCCGGCCATGTGCAAAGGCAAAAGGCCCTACCTGCAGGACTATCGCTCCAGCCCCATGACGGAATGCTTTGAGGCTCTTTATGTTCCTGGAGCAAGCATGTGCCCTTGGGCTCTACTTGCATGAGACAGGACATATGGAGATATTACTGGTGCCTGCTAGAGCAAATCGATGATGAACGGGAAGACAGTGATACAGTGATTGTATTCTTGGCCTCTTTGTCATACTATGTTTATTTTGAAATGGCTCAGATATTTTAGTGTACTAATCCTTTATCAACTTTTTGTTATTGAGTTATGCTGTTGTGAGGCTACAGCATAATTTGTTGAAAAAATTCTTGGGCAGTTTTTCCTTTTTTTAAAACTATTTCAAAGTTTCCACTGTGTTTCAGGCAAAGTGTTTACATAGACCGGTAATTTCTTTTTCTTCTGCTTATATCTAGTGGGGAAATAGCTGAATCATACAACAGTACTAGATTTATGTTTTAAGAAATGACCCAGTTATCTCCAGAGTGAGTGTACCATTTACGTTCTTGCAGACAGTAGATGAGAGTTCCAGTTTCCTCATGTTGCCAATAGTTGAAAGAATCAATCTTTTAATCTTAGAAACATTGAAAGATATATAGAGGCAACTCATTGTGGTTTTAAATAGTTCTCCCAGGGAGTAATGATGCTTAACATATTTTAATCTGCTCTATATTCATTCTTATTCTTTGGTAACTCATTGGTTCAATTTCTTGTATGCTACTTTATTTTTTTAAGTTGGGTTATTTGAATTCATTTTATTAAGTGGTTGGAAATCTTCACGTATTAACTATGTACAGAGAATCTTTGCATTATAACTAAGTAACTTATTTTGGATGAATCAAGCTTTCAAATATTTTCCTAGTCTGTATATTATTTTATGACCATCAAAGTATCATTTAAGAAACAAAATATTTCACTTTTGATTAATTATTTTTATCACATTTGTTCTTTACAAAATACTTTAGTACTTTTAGATGTTTTTGTATAATTCCAAGAGAAAAGAAAAAAGGGGGCAGGAGCGATAGTACAGCGGGTAGGGCGTTTGCCTTGCACGCGCCGGCCTGTTCCAGCCCAGGTTCGATCCCTGGCATCCCATATGGTCCCCGAGCACCGCCAGGAGTAATTCCTGAGTGCAGAGCCAGGAGAAACCCTAAGCATTGCCAGGTGTGACCCAAAAAAAGCAAAAAAAAAAGGGTTTTGCATAACCTAAGGCTATAAAAACTTAGTTTATCTCTTATTTTGGAAATTTATGATTATATGTTTTATATTTAAATATATGATATGTATTAAACATTTTCCTTGTATATGAATATTCAATTCTTCCAGTACTATAATTGAAAACTTTCCTTTATCCTATTGAGGTTTTTTAGCAAACTTATAAAAGTTTATATATATATATAAAACTTTTATAAGTTTGCTAAAACAGCTCAATAGATAAAAGGGAAGTTTTCAATTATAGTATTATATATATACATATATATATATATATGTATATATATATCACTATCTTCCTGTTCATCATCGATTTGCTCGAACAGGCACCAGTAACATCTCCATATGTCCTGTCTCATGCAAGTAGAGCCCAAGGGCATGGGCTTACTCCAGAAATATAAAGAGCCTCAGAAAATTCCATCAGGTCATGAAATGAGGTCTATAATTGTTACTGGTATTTGGCATATAAAATACAACACGGGTAGCTTGCCAGGGCTCTGCCGTGCAAGTAGCATACTCTTGTAGTCATCGCTAAATCCAGCATTTATTGATGAACCGCAAGGCTGCAAGTGGCCGCACAAGCCAGGCTGTGATAGAATGGTGTACTGGGTGGAGTTCTGAAAAGGGAGAAGTCTGAAAATGGAGGCCCTTACGGAGTGGGGGTCGTCTGGTTTGTTGTGAGGCTCTGCTGGGGTGGCGGGCCAGGGCTAGAACCTGCCATCCCTCCCAGGCGTCTCGTGAGTGGCTGGGCACAGGGAGAGAGTCAGTAGCAGCTCTGCCCCCATGTCTGTAAGTCTCTGGATCAGTATCCTGGGCCGGACTTAAAAAAAGACTGCTGCAGGGTGGATCTCGTTAGCTGGGCTGTAATAGGCTGGTCTGCTGGGTGGAGTTCTGACGAGGGGAAGTCTGGATGTGGAAAATGGAGGCCCTCAGGGAGTCGGGGGTCATCTGGATTGTGGGGAGGCTCTGCTGGGGTGGCAGATTAGGCTAGAACCCTCCATCCCTCCAGGGCTCCTTGTGAGTGACTGGGCACAGGGAGAGCCAGTAGTATATATATATATATATATATATATATATATATATATATATATATATATATGTTTGTTTGTTTTTACAGGATAAAGTCTAGAAATATACTTACATTTCTAGAGTCTATCCTGCCCCAAAGATATATTTGATAATGCTTATACTTGGGCTTATATTTCAGCTTTGTAAGAACTTTATAAATATCAGTAGATAAGGCTATATTTCTCTTTAAATTCTGGGGGTTTTGTAAAGCTTTCTTGGTTATTTTAGTTGGTGTTTTGCATTTCATTTTACATTTAGAGTCAGTTTGTCAATTTCTACAAAAATAAGTCCTTCAGTCCTCACTCTGTGCTCAGGAACCACTGTCAGGAGACAGTGCCCTGTGGAGCCTCATGGGTTCTGGCATTAAACCTGGCTTGGCTGTGTGTAAGGCCTCACTACTGTAGGGACTAAGTAACCTTTGTCCCCTTCTATTTGAAGATTGGGTGGTGGCCTACTTAGTAGTTGAAGCACATTTGGACTTATTTCTAGTATTTTGGCAAACTAGCAATTGTATCAACAATAAACACTTGTTTCCAGATTTGCATGAAGATAGATTTTCATTTTACCTACTGAATGTATAGAAGTGCTGTTTTGGGGTCATATGGCAAGTGTTTGTTTACAAGAAACTTTATAGTTAGAACAGATATTTTCAGGAGGGTTAAACCACTTGGTATTCGCACAGTTTATATTAAAGTTTCTGCTACTCTACATTTTTATCTGCTAAGATCATTGGTTGTTTTATTTTAATCTATTTTGATCAAG
>JAJIBD010007130.1:0-74524 GCA_021461705.1 Cryptotis parvus | reverse complement strand
AATCTTTGATGATCTTTTGAATTTCTGTGGTTTCTGTTGTGATGTCCCCATTTTCATTTCTGATTCTATTTATTTGGGTTCTCTCTTTTCCTTTTCTTACAAGTCTTGCAAGTGGTTTGTCAATCTTGTTTATTTTTCAAAGAACCAGCTTTTGGTTTCGTTGATCTTCTGGATTTTTTTTTTTTTGACATTCCATCTCATTGATTTCTGCTCTAAGTTTTATTATTTCTTTTCTTTCTGCTTGGGTTGGGCTCCTTTTGTTGATCACTCTCTAAGATCTTAAGTTGTGAAGTCAGACTGTTTATGATGGCCTTTTCTTCTTTTCTGATGAATGCTTGAAGAGCTATGAACTTGCCTCTTAACACTGCTTTTGCTGTATCCCACAAGTTCTGGTAATTCGTGTCTTCAGTCTCATTTGTTTCAAGGAATCTTTGGATTTCCTCTTTGATTTCTTTTATGACTTGCTGGTTGTTCAGCAGTGAGCTGTTTAGTTTTCCAGATACTTGGTATTGGTCTCCGTTTTTGTGTACAATCAACTTCTATTTTCAGTCCATCATGGTCTGAAAAAATAGTTGGCACAATTTCTATCTTCTTGATTTTATGGAGGTATGATTTATGGCTCAGCATGTGATCTATTTTGGAGGATGTTCCATGTGCACTGGAGAAGAAAGTGTATTCAGCTTTTTGGGGATGAAATGCCCTGTATATGTCTACCAGCCCTCTTTCTTCCATCTCTTCTTTTTAGGGCCAGTATTTCCTTGGTAAGTTTCAATCTTGTTGATCTATCCAGGGTTGACAGAGCAGTGTTGAAGTCTCCAACTACAATTGTGTTGCTGTCCATGTCTTCTTTGAAGTCTATTAGTAGTTGTTTTAGGTATTTTGCTGGCCCCTCGTTGGGTGCATATATGTTTAATAGCGTGATTTCTTCCTGATATATGCATCCCTTGACTATTAAGAAGTGACCTTCACTGTCCCTTCTGACCTTCTTCAGCCTGAAGTCTATGTTGTCGGATACCAGTATGGCTACCCCCAGCCTTTTTGGATGGGTTGAGTGAAGGATTGTTTTCCAGCCTTTTATTTTGAGCCTGTCTTTGGTCCGATTGTTCAGGTGTGTTTCTTGAAGGCAGCAGAATGTCGGATTCAATTTTTTGATCCATTTTGCCACTCTGTGTCTCTTAACTGGTGCATTTAGACCATTGACATTGAGAGAGATTATTGTCATGGGATTTTGTGCCATCTTTCTGTATAGGTTGGTTGTTCTTTTGGGTTATGTCTCATCTTATAGTAGATCTTTCAGTCCTTCTTTTAAGGTTGGTTTTGATTTTACAAAGTTCCTAAGCTGTTGTTTATCCAAGAAGTTGTATATCTGTCCTTCAAATCTGAGTGAGAGTTTAGCCGGATAAAGAATTCTTGCTGAGGCATTAATTTCATTAAGTTTTTTTTACTATATCCCAACACTGCCTTCGGGCTTGGAGGGTGTCTTCTGAGAAGTCTGCTGAAAGTGGAATGGATGGTCCTTTGTATACAATTTCCTTCTTTGATCTTGCTGCCTGAAGAATTATGTCTCTGTCTATGGCATCCATTACTTTGACTAGGATGTGTCTTGGGGTCTTTCTATTGGGGTCTCTTCTTGCTGGTACGCATCGGGCTTCTTGGATCTGGATGCCTTTGTCCCTTAACTCAGGGAACTTTTCAGCCAGGATTTTTTTTTTTTTTGCTTTTTGGGTCACACCACGGCGATGCTCAGGGGTTACTCCTGGCTCTGCGCTCAGGAATTACTCCTGGCGTTGCTCAGGGACCATATGGGATGCCGGGGATCAAACCCGGGCTGGCTGGCCCCGCCACGTGCAAGGCAAATGCCCTACCCGCTGGGCTATCGCCCGGCCCTGCCAGCCAGGATGTTTTTAACTGTTTTAATTTCCTTGGGGTTACTTTCCTGTCCCTCTGGGACTCCGATGATTCTTATGTTGTTCCGCCTGGCTTCATCCCATTGTTCTCTGTTCCGTTGCTGATCCATTTTCCGGTCTTTTTCCATCTCATGTAGTTCTCTGAGTGCTTTCTGCAGCTCATCTTCAGTCTCACTGATTCTCTCTCCCGCTGCTGTCATCCTACTGTTGAGAGCCCCTATTGTGTTTTTCATTTCATCTACTGAGTTTTTAAGTGATGATATTTCTATTTGCATGGTTTCTCATTTCTGCTCTCATTTCCTCCCGTAATTTATTGACTGCCCTTTCAACTGCTTCCCTTTATGTTCTCCCTGTATTTTATTGGACACCAGCTCCATTTTTTCGTTGAGCTCCTTAAACATCCTACCAATTTCTTCTCTAAATTCATTGTCAGAGAGATCATGCACATCTGCATTCTTTTTTGAGTCTTCAGGGTTGATTCCTTCATCTGTTCTTCGAACTGGGGATCTGCGTTGTTTCCCCATGGTGTTGTGGTGTTCAGGGATAGATTCCTCTAGTGTACTGTTTCTTTTTCTTGAGGGTATTACCTTCCCTTGGTGTTGAATTTCCTAGTTTTTGTATTAATAAGTGGCCGTGTTAGCAGCCGCCTGCCCGGCCAGCCGCACACCCCCAGGGGGAATACCTGAGGCGGACACAGGCGTGTGAGAGTTCAAAATGTCTGTTTACTTCCGTTTCCGCTCGGACTTCTGGGGTTGTAGTTCCACCTTCTGCAAGGCCTGGGGCTCTGCCATGACCCCAGGTGCCCGCCAGCCAGCCACACACCCCAGGGAGAATACCTGAGGTGGAGACAGGCCGGTGAGAGTTCAAAATGTCCATTTACTTCTGCTTCTGCTCGGACTTCTGGGGGTTGTAGTTCCACCTTCTGCCGAGGCCTGGGGCTCTGCCATGACCCCAGGCAACCCGCCCGGCCAGCCGCACACCCCAGGGGAGAATACCTGAGGTGGAGACAGGCTGGTCTACTCAATTTTTTAAACAAAGTTGCTAATGTTAATTTGTTATAGACATTCAGTATTCAACCCCAATCCCACCACCTTTTGCAACTTCCCACCACCATTATTTCCAATTTTCCCACCATTGCTTAAGCCTGCTCCTATAGCAGACCCTCAATAATTTATTTTATATTGCTTGTTATAGCTAATTTTCAAAAAATGATCAAGAAATGTTTGCTTAGAAGAAAGTCAGTGACGATTGTTCAATCTCACCATAGGTCCTTTGAGCCATTAAGCCTTTGTGTAAGAAACTACTGATATGTTGTTACAGGATAGACATTGTGTGTATACTTGTTATTGGTCGCCTTCTACATTACATCCATTAAATGTGGTGGCTACTTGGTATATCAATCAGCACAGTAGTGTTTGAGATGTTGTTCCAGGAATTCCAAAATTTTTAACCGGGTGATAAAGTTGGAGTTAAATTTTTTAACTGGGTGGTGGCTTTGGGGTATGGATGTGACTTGCCTGGCCTTCTGGAAGAACAGGGGGATGGAGGGAGGTAGCCTATCCCTGACTCCCCATCACTGACTCTGTGAAAGTCTGGAGATTTCAGTCATAAAATGTGCATACCTGAGTTTTTTGAAGGATTAATTTCCGTTGGAGCTCATCCTAGCAACGGAGTCCAGCCTTGACCATGGCAATGATTGTGGAGTGTGGGGATTTTGACTGCTGGAGTTCTGTTGGGATGGGCCAGACCCAAGCCGTCTCCATCTGGGAGGCCCCACTTGACTCAGCCTGGCACAGGGACCGGAAGCTTCTCTGCCACTTATTGATCTCTTTTGATTGTTGTTCCTTTTTGATTGCTCTGAAGCTTTTGTGCAGGAAGGTGTGTGTGGGGGTGTTCTCACTGGTGGGAGGTGCATGCATGGAGAATTGCTGGGTCACATGTAACTCTGCAGTTTGGATCTGAAGGTTTCCCAAAAGTGACAGTTCCATGTAAGTCTGAAAGGCCCTGAGGTTCCAGTACCTCCACATGCTGTTCAGCAGCACTTCATGATTTTTATTCGTTAGTAGAAATTGTCCCTCTTCATGGTGAGAGGTGAGATTTCCTCGAGGTTCTGACTTGCATTTCTGTCATGGTCAGTGAGGTTGAGCTTCTTTTTAGGTGCTTATCAGCTATTTGTCTGTCTTTCCGGAAAATGCTCCCTTGGCTCACTTTTAAATTGGGTCCATAAAAGTTTGCTGCTGGGACAAGGATGGTTGAGTGAGTGAGCCAGGCTACCATGTACGGCAGGCACTAGGAATGACAAGGTGCTTAAGACCCAGGCCCTGCTCTCAGACAAGCAGCCCAGCATTGGAAACAAATGTACAGTTGAGGAATCACACTGATCTGATAAGTCCTTGGACAGCAGTAGGTGCAAGAGGTATGGGCAAGGAAGGAAGACTTCCTGGAGGAGGAGCCATTTGCGAGGGATCATCAAGGAGGTAGTTGAGCAGGTGAGAAAATGTTGGGTTGGAAGGAGGAGACATAAAGTCTAATGGGGTGACAGCCGGGAAATAGAGGACAGGGGGAAGGAGGAGGGAGACAGGAAGGGGCAGAGACCAGAGGGTGGTTTGGGAGCCATGGAGAGGGCCCAAAAGAACTGCAAGCTCGATCGAGGAAGACACCAGGGTGGTGGGGCAGGGGAGTCCTCAGGGGTTTACACGTGCGATGCAGACCCTGCTGGTCCCCAAGCCCCGGACAGATTTGCTGCAGCTGCTGTGGGTCCTTTTATGTGTTAGTAATTATCCTGTCACCACCAAGAATAATTTCATCCTGGGTAAAAAAGAAGGTTGGTGATATTGGAAGCTGCTGCCGCGTGAGTGCGAGCGGCCTAATTGGGATTCATAAATCCACTTTTTAACAAGCACAATTAGGAATACTTACTGCAGGCCAGCTTGAGGAGACCGGGAGAGTGCTGTGAACAGGGGCCAGCTTTTTATGGGGCTTTATTTAATAGGACGGAAGACGAGGTTTGATCCTGGCGGGGAGCGAGGTCTCAAAATGGAAATTTGGGTGTGGGGGTGTAGTCCACCAGTTAGGGGTGCCCCCAGGCATTGTGTGGTCCCCTGAGCACCACCAGGTGTGGTCCCGAAGGCTCCAGCACCTCTGGGGGCTAAAGCATCCCCAGAGTCGCATGGCTGGGCAGCACCGTAGCCTTGGCCCTTTGCACTGAACCTCTGTCCTGGTTGGCTGAGAGTGGCTAGTGGCTAGTGGGGCCCACAGACTCCTGAGCACTGCTGGAGACCCCTCAGCCCCACTTTTAGTCCTGTGGTTACTAGGCAACACTCTTCTGGATCGTTTTTTTGGTGGTAGTGGGAACAGGCAAACACTATCAGTTTGGGGAGAGATAAGAGCATCCCCAGGTATATATCCATGACATGGACAGACAAATAAAGAGGGTCTCACTCCACTCACCCGTTATTTGCTTCTTAGTTGCTCAGAGATGCCGCACACGCTGTGGGAAGGGGCTGGGCTGGGAAGGTTGAGTGGTCCCACTGTCCTGAAATAACGAGGTATGGGCCCAGGGGGATGGAGCCTAGACACACAATGGGTAGTGGCGGGAGAGACCTCTGGGCTGGGAAACCCTGGAAGGCTTTCAGGGGACACAGCAGTAGAGGGAGAAGGGATTGCTTAGCCCTGGGCGGAGGTGGAGTCCCTGATAACAGGAAGTGAGTGGAGCATTGAGGTTAGGGGGAGGAGTCTGCTGTAGGTGGTGGGGCGGAGTAGCAGATGATAGTGGGAGGAGCCCCAGGGAAGTGGGAGGAGCTTCCCTTTTTTGGTGGGAGGAGCCTCCCCTGGTGGTGGGAGGAGCCTCTCCTGGGGACAGGAAGGGAGGAGAGCTACTGGGGTACTTCAGTGCTCTGAGCTGTGTTGGAATCTGTGTAGAAAAGGCTGGACACAAGCCCGAGTCTGTCGGGACTGGCTCGAGGTCAGTGCCTGCCTCTCTGTGGTCCCAGTGTCCCCTTGAATATGCACTAAGGGTTCTTTCCCTGCTCAACATGCAAAACTCTGTTGAGTTGGGGGAGTCATGGGAGAAACCCCAAGGGCAAGGCTGAGAAAGGATGTGCAGGCAGAGGGTATGCCCGTGAATTCCTGGTGAGGCTGTGAAGGGGCTGAGATTAAAGAGGAGAGCCGAACCGCCTCAAGTGGGGGAACAGCCCTCCCGGGTCTTGTCAGCTCAGGAAAAGTCCAGGAAAGGGGCGTTTCTCAATGAGATGATTGAATATATGAGTGAATGACTGAGTGGGTGGGTGGATCAGAGGGTCATGGATGGGTGGATTAGTGGGTGGATAGATGATGGTTGGATAGAAGGTAATGGGTGAATTGATGAATGGGTGGGTGGGTGGATGGATGAATGGGTGGATGGATGCATGATGGTGGGTGGGGGTAGGTATATAAAACATGATAAGCTTTGTGCCTGGTATAAAAGCAGCCCCTTTGGTATCAGATGGGATGAGATCTGATGCTCTTCTGTCCTTATTGGCTGTGTGTCATTGGCTATGTTACTTAACCTTTCTGCAATAAAGTTTTTCATCTGAAAAAAGAAGTTACTAGTACTTTGCTATAATCTCATATAATGAAAGAAGATAAAGCCCTGGCAGATTGTAGGGGGTTAACCGTGTTGTTCCTATTCTCTCACCTCCCTATGCGAACCCCTTTCCATTTCCATTTTGAAAATTGGGATTTGTATGCCTGCTCTGACTCCAGTTGGGTTCTTTCTGTTTTGTTTTTATTTCTTTAGATCAGATCTGTGGTGCACAGGAGCTACTGTTGTCTCAGTGCCCGAGGGTCTCTCCCCCATTGCTCAGGGCACCACTGCCGGGAAGAACCCTGGGCTTCCTGTATGCAGAGTGTGTGCGCTGTCCCATCTACCCATGCATGCATCAGTCTATCCATGCATGCAATCCACTATGCAATCCATCCATGCATATTTGCATGCATCCATCCATGCATCCATCCATGCACCATGCATGCATGCATGCATCCACTCACCCACCCACCCATCCATCTACCCACCCATCCATCTACCCACCCATCCATCCACCCATCCATCCATCCATCATCCATCCATCCATCCATCCATCCATCCATCCATCCATCCATCCATCCATCCATCCATCCATCCATCCACTATCCATCCACCCACTCACCCACCCATCCATCCATTCATCATCCATTCAGAATGTTAGTTTCCATGGGGTTGGAGCCCCAGTTGCAGACTGGTCCAGGTGAGGAGATGGGAATTCCAGAAGAAATGGAATTCAAGAAATTTGCTTGACCTTGAAGGGTGGAATGATTCGCAATAGCAGGTCCAGAAAGCAAATTGTAAAGTTGCAGTGTTGGGGTGAAGTTGAGAACTAAGATGGACTTGTGTTCTTTGGTCATGGCTCCAAGGCCTTCACTCCCACCGCCTCAGGGTCTGTCATTTTTTCTGGGTGAGACTTTCCGGGTGAGGAAACCACCGGCTGAGAAAAGGCAAGTAACTTATCTAAAGCTACAGCATCAGTAATGGTGAGGAAGAAAATGGAGCCAGTGTTTTGTCTCTAAGCTTCCTAAGAGGCAATTTTGTTTCCTTAAATTAAAAAAAAATATTTTTTGGGCCACTTTCAGTGGTGGCAGGGCCTGGGGAGCTGAGAATCCACAGGGCCTCACCCGTGCAGCGTAAGTGTTCTACGTCAACGGCATCCCTGACTCACTTTTGGCTGAGTCAAATTTCAACTCTGAAGAGCAGCAACAATTTTTTTCCCCTTTTTACACTCATAAGACATTTGGAATCCTTGAGTCAGCATTTATTTTGAAATGATTTTAATTCCAATTATGCTCATAGTTTTGGTTTCCAAATGATCGCGCTTCCCTCCTTGATGATGAACTTCATCACACAACCAGGGATAGTTAGGAAAAGCGGTGTGTTGATGGGGACCCTGGCTTGGATCTCCACCCCTTTGATGGGAGCTCATTCCAGTTTCCCCAGCCCTGCCATCAGGCCAGCAGGTGTGATCTCTGAGTCAGAAGTAAACCCCCCGCAAAAAAAAAAAAAAAAAATACACATATATTCGGACCCTCGAGGTGTTGCAGGTGTGGCTGCGGTGCCCGGCTGCGTCAGCAGGTGGCAGACAGGAGACAGGCTTGTCCACACCCAGGGCTCTTCTGCGGGGGACCCTGGATGCTTGATGGTCTGATAGAGAAAAAGACTGGGCCCCCAGGGATGAACCCAGAGCCACGACAGAGCCTGGAAAACTACCCTGGGGTATTCGATATGTCGAAAACAGTAGCAATAATGGACCTCATTCCCAACTGAATGGAGACGCATTGGCGCCTTGAGCAAATCAATGGAACAATGACAAGTGACAAGTGACATTCTGGGTAACTTTGGCTATGAACTTGCTTTGTTCCCAGACTTCATGGAACCACAATCTGGAAACAACTGTCCAGTCACCGTAAAAACTGGACTGGACTGTCCAGTCTCTGGGCTTCTTTAGTACTCCCCTTCCTGCATCCCTCCCCAGCGCCATCCCCACCCCCCAACCTGGTCTCCAGCACTCCGATTTTGTTGTGTTCAGAATGTCCTAGAAATGGCATCGCAGTGTGTGACCTTTGGAGGCTGGCTCTTTCTCCCCTAGGCACACTCGGGAGATGCATCCGGGTGGTTTGTGTGTATCATTTCTTTTATGAGCGCTGTAGTGTCCTGCAGTGGTTGTTCTGAAGCAGCCCGTAACAGCGCTGCCCATGGGATAGCTCTAAGGAGCAGAAACGCTTCTCTTATAGCCTGGAGGCTGAAGTCTGAAATCAGTGTTGATAAGGTCATGACCCTGAGAAAGCTGTCTTCTCTCTCTCTCTCTCTCTCTCTCTCTCTCTCTCTCTCTCTCTCTCTCTCTCTCTCTCTCTCTCTCTCTCCCTCCCTCCATTCTCCATGGTGCTCAGGGATCACTCCTAGTGGAACTGGTTAGCCACATGCTCCTACGTCTTCATCCCAAGCCTCCCTTCTCTTAGCCTTTCCTGGCTACTCCCTCTTGTATGGTGTCAGGCGTCACCTGTCCTTCTTCCCCTGTCCATCTGGCGTCCTCATAAGGAACGAGTCATGGGATTTAGGACCTGCCTTATTCCGTGTGATCTTATTGTCCTGTGTCTGCAGGGACCCCGCTTCCAAGTGGAAAGGCCTAGGCCACACCAAGCATGCCCCGAGTGCCTGTCGCCACCCACCCGTTGAAACACAGCTGGGTTCTTGCCAGGTTTGGGCTGTTCAGAATGAAGCTGCTATAAACATTTGTGGAGTGTAGGTTTTTGTGTGACTATGAGTTTTTATTTCTCTGGGATAAGTGCCCAAGAGCACAGTTTTTTGGGTTGTATGGTAGCTGCATGTTTGCTTTTTAAAGAAACTGCCAAGCTGTTTTCTGGAGTGACTGGATCATTTTTCAGTTCCCTCCAGCAAGTCCAGGCCTGCTCTCTGCATGCTGACGGTGTCCTAAGTCGCCACTCATCTCCGTTTCAGACCTTCTGATAGGAGTCCCTGGGCGGGGCTCATTGTGACTTCAATTTGCAATTCCCTAACGGCTAATGATATTGAACATCTTTTCATGAGCTGATTTTCTATGTGTATATCTGCTTTTGCCAATTGTCTGTTCAAATATTTTACCCCTTTTTAAATTGGCTTGTAAGTTTCTTAACTGTTGAGTTGACGTTCTCAACACAAGCCCTCCAGTGGTTATGTGATTTGCAGATAATTTTTCCTGCTTTGTAATGTGTCTTTTTTTTCTTGAACACTGTCTTCAACAGAGAATGTTTAATTTTGATGATTTATTTATTGAATCTTTTGTTTAACGTATTATACTTTTGGAGTCTTTGCTTAGACTTATCTTTGACCCTAGAAGATTTTACCCTGGGCTTTCCTTGAAAAGTTCTCTACATTTAAGTCTCTTCATTTTGAGTTAAAGAATCTCTCTCTCTCTCTCTCTCTCTCTCTCTCTTTTTAAGTATTTTATTATACAACCATGAGATATATGATTACAAGATGTTCATGTTTGAGTCTTGGTTCCACAGTGTTCCAGCACCCATCCCTCCATCCATACCCATTTCCTACCACCAATGTCCCCAGTTCCCTCACCCTTCTCCCAGCCTGCCTCCATGGCAGGTTCTTTATCTCCTTTCTCTCTTTCTCTCTCTCCTCTCTCTCGCTCTCCTTCTCTCTCCCTTTCTTACACATTGTGGATTGTAATACATATATTTAGAGGTTATTATGTCTATCTTTTTGCCTATATTCAGCGTTCAGTTCTCGGATGGTATCATTATTTTCAATGATTATCAGCACACTGTTCCCTTCTCTGTCTTACCTAGCCTCTGACTCCCACATGTTTGTAGTATACCAGGCGTTTGAGATATCATGCAGGTGCCCGTGGTGCCATTGGTATCGGGCTGTGTCCAGCTGTGGAGTCCAGACCAGAGGATAACTGTGGTTGTGTTACACGAGGTTTTCTGGCTTCTGGGAGCCTGGTGTAGGACAGGCCAAGGAGCAAAACCTGTCCCCATCCCAAGATGCCCCATCAGTCTAGCACAGGGCAGGCAGGCAGAGACTCTGCCCTGCACCTGAATACCTGGTGTCCAGCTGAGAGCCCCAGCAACAGTTCTGGGCGGGGCCGCCAGCCTTTGTGGAGGGAGCTGAGTTGGGAGGGGAGGTGGCCCCAGCACAGGCTCCCTAAAAACCTGGTTGGCGTAGTCGCTGAATCCCGCATGCCTGGGCTTGAATTCGGCTTCTCTCTTGGTCGGGCTGTGTCCAGCTGAGGAGTCTGGACCAGAGGGTGACTGTGGTTGTGTTGTGCGAGGTTTTCTGACTTCTTCTGTTCTTGAATTTACTTTCTGAGTTTCTAGAACACGATTGGTTCCACTGTTTTGACTCGGGGAGAGCCAGATGGCAGCTCTCCCCGTGTGTCTGAGTCTCTGCACGATGTTCAATAGCCCTGAGGCAGTTTGTGGGAGGGGCCACCAGGCCTCACAGACAGGGCAGAGAAGGGAATGGGGGCCCCAGCTCCATCTCCATGAACACCTGGTGACTTCCACCTCTGAGAACTGCCCACCTGAGCTTGAACTCAGCTGTTCTGCTGAGCCGGGCTTGAGAGCAGCGCTCTCTTGGGTTTCTCTCTCTCTCTCTCTCTCTCTCTCTCTCTCTTATATGCTGCTGTTTCTCTCTTTATATATAGTGTTTCATTCAGGGTCCATGATTTTCACCTGTGGCTACCACAGTGCTCTGATACTAGATCAAAAAGGCTTTCCTCCCTCCCTCCTCCCTCCTTCCTCCTCCCTCCTCTCCCTTCCCTTCCTTCCTTCCTTCCTTCCTTCCTTCCTTCCTTCCTTTCCTTCCTTCCTTCCTTCCTTCCTTCCTTCCTTCTCCTTCCTTCCTTCCTTCCTTCCTTCCTTCCTTCCTTCCTTCCTTCCTTCCTTCCTTCCTTCCTTCCTTCCTTCCTTCCTTCCTTCCTTCCTTCCTTCCTTCCTTCCTTCCTTCCTTCCTTCCTTCCTTCCTTCCTTCCTTCCTTCCTTCCTTCCTTCCTTCCTTCCTTCCTTCCTTCCTTCCTTCCTTCCTTTTTTTTTTTGGGTAACACCCAGCAATGCTGAGGGGTCGGCTTTGTCTCAGGGATCACTCCTGGCGGGATTGGGGACCATATGGGATGCTGGAGATCTAACCCAGGTTAACCACATGCAAGGCAAAGACCCTACCCACTGTCTTATAGCTCCGGCCAGGGCTTTTCTTTCTGTCCTCATACTTTCATGCTTTAATATGGTGTGATAATGGGCACATGAGACTGATTCTGCTGCTGAGAAAGCGAGAACCCGGAGAGGCGAAAGGACTAATTTGAAGTGACACTGTAAGTCATATAAGGAGCTGGACTTAAATGCAGGACCTCCTGGGCAGCCCCATTATATTTATTTATTTTTGGTCACACTTGGCAGTTCTCAGAGCTTGCTCCAGCCTCTGTGCTCAGGAATTACTCCGTAGGTTTCCAGGAACCAAATGGGATACCAAGGACTGCACTTGTGTGTCAGCTGCGTGCAGGGCAAGCACCCAACCATCTGTACTATCTCTTTGGCCCCATTATGGAGATGAGAAAACTGAGGTCAGTGGCAAAATCTGCCCAGGCTTCTCACTGGGGGCACCTTTCAGAAAGCAAGCAGTCAGCAAGAAGATAACAGAAAAGAAGTTTAGGACGGAAGCGGTAGTGCAGAGGGAAGGGTGCTTGCCTTGCACTGGGCCAATCCCCAGCTGCCCCATACAGTTCCCTGAGTACCACTAGGAGTGATCCCTGAGTGCAAAGCCAGGAGTAAGCCCTGAGCATTGCCAGTTGTGGTCCCCAAAACCAAAATAAAGAAAAGAAAAGATGAGAAGAGAAGAGAAGAGAAGAGAAAAGAAATGAAAGAAGAAATTTCAGGGGCCAGAGCAACAGTACATTGGGACCTTACCCAAATCGCCGACCTGGTTTGATCCTCAGCATCCCGTATGGTCTCCTGCGCCTCCAGGAGTGATCTCTGAACACAGAGCTAAGACTAAGCCCTGAGCACTGTTGGGGATGACCCAAAACCCAAACTGAAAGGATGTCCAGCACTTTCCTGCCCAATGCTCAGACCTCCTCTGCCTCTCTTCCCCCTCCACATTTCCTCTGCTTAAGGACCAGCCAGGATCTGGGAATGGATCCCCAAGGGCGAGCGCAGCCCAGATGCGGAGGGCCAGGAATCCCAACTTTCCTGGCTTTGCGTGCAGAGAGCCTGCCTGACCCACACTGGCCATGGGCCGGGCTGGGAATGATCACGGTGCGCCCGACCAGAGGCTTTTAGCTTAATTGACCCAGCGACTCAAAATGGTAACTCATCAGTCAGCTTTCATTTTGTTCCCTTCATTTAATTGTGTTTTCCTCTAGGGAGTCACCAAATCGATAGAGCTGTTGGGTGATTTTTTTTTCCCCTGCCATTTTAAAATCTGGGAGTCAGAGACAGGTGATTGTCAGTGGCCGTAACCCAGCTAAGCTCCATGAGAGTGTTGCTTTTTTGTTGCTGTTGAAAAGGCTCCCAATAAATCTGGCTGGCGCTGGGACCTGCTTCTGAGAAGCTCGGGGAGGGTGCCAGGAGGTGCCGAGGAGCCTGGCGTGCATTTTGGCTCTAACACCCGCTTTTAAAATGACAGAAGGCTGGGTGAGTGGGTCCCCGGGAGCACTCTGCCAATTACTCATCAGTAGCCCGAGTCCTTGCTCTGCCTGTTAGGAGCTGGCCGGGATGCTCTGAGCCAGGAGGCCTGAGCTTGGGCCCCGGGGTGGGGGTCGGCTCTCTCTTTCCTCTGGGACCCCGTGACTCAGACCTGAAGGACCAAAAAAGGTGAGGTCAATTGTCTCTTAGCATTTGTGTCTTTGTGCCTCTCCTCTGGGGCCCACCCTGGGATGGGGAAGGAGCACAGGCGCAGCGGTGGGTCTCTGTCTTGCCTGGGCATGCCCCGCCTAGACAGTGGGACCACCCTCCCTTGGGGGACTCTGCATCAGTACTCCCAGCTCGGGGGTCTGGGACCTTCCTGTAGCCTTCGCCACGTTGTGCTCTGGTCTTCCTCCTCGACATGCCCAGTCTGAGGGAGATCAGTGGAAAACCCCGATTTTTCCAGAATGCTTTCTGCTGCCTCTGGTCCGAGCAGAATGGAGTTCTAGAACCTTCCACCTGGGACTAGTGCCATGCAGAGGGGTGGCTCAACAGGGTCTCAGGGAGATGCGTGGCAGCTGTGGGTGTTCTGCGGGCATGCCTGCTGGGCGCCCTGTTTCCGTATCAGCTGGGGTCCTTGCGTTGATGTGGTGTCGTCAGAACCTGAGCCACTTTCTACCCTGTGGGATATGGGTGCTCGCCTGGTGAGGGGGTGGCTGTGAGAGGGTCTGGAGTCGTCTGCAGACACCCAGTGACTCTGTGTGTGGCTGGGGGAGAGAGAATGAGAGCAACTACCCATCTCTGCATTTCAAATTTATTAATGTTTTTCTAGCCCGAGCGGCGGTGCTGCTGTGAACTCTGTCTAATCGGCTCGCAGGGGTGGAAGGAGAGGGTGTCCCTTGATCTGGGGGGTTTATGTGCGTAATTTCTTTAATTCATCTCCAACTGCCTTTGAGAGCCCGGGGTTGAGAGTGATTTTCAAAGTCGCTCGCTGGAGTTCAAAGATGCGTCTCGCCGGCTGGACCAGTAAATTACAGGAGCAATTTGCCGTGAATTGCCGATGTGGAAATGCTCCCAGGTTCACTTCAGGGGCGGCAGTGTGTGTGGGGGGGCTGTGTCTCCCAAGATGATGGGAAACCACACCCCAATCCCTGACCTCTGACCTTCGCTGTTGACCCTGTCACCCCGGACCCTCCTGCTCCTCTCTCCCAGTCCTCATTTGTGGGGGAACTTGAGGTCAATTGCACACTGCTGACAGAACACCTTTCCCCTGACTGTATGTCTTGGCACTTTATTTGCCTGTAAGATAAATTCAATTTCCGCATCGAGACCATCAGTCATGTTTTGATGTGTGATCTGTGCAGCTCGGCCTGAATTGAATCAGCCCCAGCATTACTGTGACAGTTTATTGGGTAAGAAAGTGAAGTAAGATGTGTGAATTAAAGTGGGTGTGGAGTCCGAGCTCAGGGGCTCCTTTCAGGGTGCGGCCCATGTACCGCTCTCCCCAACTCCGCCCCTACGTCTCCTATGGGGTCCCCAATCTGCTGCCCCTCAATTAGAG
Organism: Cryptotis parvus; assembly: GCA_021461705.1. Classification (NCBI taxonomy): domain Eukaryota; kingdom Metazoa; phylum Chordata; class Mammalia; order Eulipotyphla; family Soricidae; genus Cryptotis; species Cryptotis parvus. Next base: position 59,857 of record JAJIBD010007130.1, on the reverse strand, counting down.
GAGTCTGATGCCAGGGCCCAAAGGATGGCTAGGGGAGTGATGGATCTGGGATCTGCTGAGAGAGAAGCAGAAAGTCAGTATGCGGGCCGGAGCTATAGCACAGCAGGAGGACACGTGCCTTGTAGGTGGCTGACCCGCTCTATCCCCTGCACCCCAAATGCTGAGTTCTAGTCTGACATTGCCATTTCCAACAATTAGCAGAACACGGTTGTATATTTATATCCCATTAATGAATGCAGTCATTCTATATCTGTGCTTTACCTTCTGACTAGTTTCACTCAGCATGATAGTCTCCATGTCCATCCATTTGCAGGTAAATTTTCATGACTTCGTCTTTCCTGACAGCTGCATAGTCTTCCATTGTGTAGATATACCATAGTTTCTTTAGCCAGTCTTCTGTTCTTGGGCATTTAGGTTGTTTCCAGATATTGGCTATCATGAATAGAGCTGCTATGAATATAGAAGTGTGGATAGTGTTTCTGCTGTGTGTTTTTGGGTCTCCAGGGTATATTCCCAGTGGTTTTTTTTTTTTTTTTTGCTTTTTTGGTCACACCCGGCCATGCTCAGGGTTTTCTCCTGACTCTGCACTCAGGAATTACTCCTGGTGGTGCTCGGGGACCAGATGGGATGCTGAGGATCGAACCCGGCTGGCATGGGCCAGCTGCGTGCAAGGCAAACACCCTACCTGCTGGACTATCGCCGGCCCCTTGCTGGATCAAATGGAAACTCAATATCTAGTTTTTGGAGGAATGTCCATATTGTTTTCCAAAAAGGGCTGAACCAGTCGGCACTCTCACCAACAGTGGATGAGAGTCCCTTTTTCCCCACATCCAAACCAACACCAATTGTTCTTGCTGTTTTGGATGTGTTCCAGTCTCTGTGGTGTGAGATGATACCTCATTGTTGTTTTGATTTGCATCTCCCTGATGAGTTAATGAGGAAGAGCACTTTTTCATATGCCTTTTCATGCCATGCATTTTTAACTTCCTGTTTGTTTTGGGGGAAGGAAACCCAGGGCCTCACCTTCAACAAGCCATGAGCTCTACCACCGAGCCACACCCCTGTCTCTTTCGTTCCATGTAGAATTGGTAGAAGGATGCTTGGACAGTGCTCAGAATTTGAAGGCCCCCACTCTGCCACTGCGCCTCCCCGCTGTGTGACCTTGGGGAGGTGGCTTTCCTCTCTGTTGCTTTTCATCAATAAATTTAACAGATGGGCCTTGTCACTGAGGTTTCCATCAGCTCTCCTGAGCTACAGTCTTAAAGTAGGTTTAATCTGACTCACAGGGAGGTGAGGGGCGAGGGGCAACAGATGTTCAGTGTCAGGCCCGAGTCAGCTGGGCTCACGGTGCTCCTTCATAATCGATCCCTAATTAGTCCCCAGCACCTTCCTGCTCTGCTCCACTCCGCCCTAAACCTAGTGCAGACCACCAGGCTGGGAGTGGCAGGGGGTCGGGGGTGGAGGGGAGCCAGCACTCGCTCAGGCAGCGCCTGGTCCTCTCCCAGCTGTGGAAAGGGTCCCTGCATTGCTGCACCCTTTGGACACCAGCCACATGCGAACTGAAACCTGTCCCCGAGAGTCCTGGCTGCTGTCTTGGGCGGGGGGTGGGGAGGAGTGGTGTGTCCTGTGTTCTGGGGAGCCACAGAATGTGCGCTGGCTCCTGTGGGTGGACAGGCAAGTGGCCAGCCTTGGTCTGCTGGAATTGCTTCTAGAAGGCTCTGCTTGTGGCTCCAAAGCAGGGCTGACAGGGCAGCTGACTTCTCCCCTTCGCAGATGGGACTGCCTCAGCCCCTGAGCCAGGGGGTGCCCTGCAGAGGGCAGCGGGGTCTGGGTGACACAGGACCGGTGCTGTTTCCCCCTGGGTCTTTGGTGTCCTCTCTGGGAGTCTGGGATGGCCACTGGAACCCCTTATCCCCATCCATGCCTGCTCTGTGCCCTGGTGCAGGGCCTGACTGCCCTCTGGCTGGTCTACGGTAGGTGCCCTGCAGGACATGGGGACAGGGAGAGGCCGAGCGCCCCAAATGCCTACTTGTGCTGGACAGTGGCTCAGAGCCCAAGAGGGATCAGGCTTCTCTGGTCTTTCCTCCCATTCCATCCACACTTACTCCTCCTCCTCCTGTCCCCTTCCCCTCCCTCCCCGACCCCCCCTACCTTCCCCATCCCCCTCTTCCTTCTTTCCTCCTCCTCCCTCCCCCTCTCCTCCCGCCTCCTGGTGTCTTCCATTCTCTTCCACTATTCCCTTCTCCACACTCTCCTTCTTAAAAATTATCTTTCTGTTTGTTTTCTTCTTTGTCCGTACCCGGCGATGTTCAGGGCTTATACCCGAGCATCAGGCTGTACTTGGCAATGCTTAGGGGACCATATGGGATGTCAGGATTGAACCCGGTTGGCCATGTGCAAGGCTAATGCCCTACCTGTTGTACGATCACTCCATTTATCTCTACTCCCTATTTCTTTTTTTAATTTTAACATGGTGGTTTACAAAGTTGCTCATAACATAGTTGTTTCTGGCATTCAGTGTTTCAGCACTGATCCCATCTCCAGTGTGACCTTCCCTTCACCAATGTCCCCAGTTCCCTTGCCCCAGTCTGTCCCCTTAGCCCACACAAAATAATTTACTTCATATTACTTGTTAAACAAGATGGCAAATGTGCTTATCAAAATGGAGGTCAATAAATGTTGATTTGTGGGGCCAGAGCAATAGTACAGTGGGTAGGGCGTTTGCTTTGCATGAGGCCCACCTGGGTTTGATCCCCAGCATCCCATATGGTCTCCCCGAGCACGCCAGGAGTAATTCCTGAGTGCAGAGCCAGAAGTAACCCCCTGAGCCTCAATGGGTGGATGTGACCCAAAAATCAAAATATAATAAAAAGTTGATTTGTGATAATTGTTATATCTCACAATGATGATACTAAAGTCATTTTCTGAGGGGGAACTGGGTTGGTTGGTGCTATGCACTTTCTGTGTTATTGTTTAGACTTACTGAGCTTGGTGGCCTTCTATGCAACTATCCCATCAAATTTGCTGTGATCCTACTGGACTGACAGTACTGTAGGATTTGGAGGCAGTTCAGGAGCTGTGAAGCTGGAACCATTGGGTTGCTTGGCGGCTTCCTAAGGTTCAGCCCTGGAGCTGGGCTGTCTCTATGCCAAAGCCCACCTTCCTCCCTGTCCCCTCTTCTCCCTTCTCCTTTTACCTTTCTCCTCCCATGCAGCCTTCTCTCTGCTCTCCTCCCTCTCTCTCCCTCTCCCTTTTCAGCACTTTCCCGCTTTCCTTCTCCCTCCTCCATCTTTTCCTTCTTCCCTCTCCTCCTATATTCCCCTCCCCACCCTGATTATTCTCTTTGCCCGTCAGGGCTCAGGATGGTATTACCTTTCTGCCATTGCAAATCCCTGAATGCTTTAACATTCTTTGCGGGTTCCCTTAATCCTACCTAAGCCTCTGTAAACAGCCTCCTTCGGTAAACTCTGCTCAGGGAAAGGCGTTGGAGCGGAGCTCTGTGCTGAGTCCGCGTGTATCTCAGGGTCAGGCGGACGCTTTTGAGTGGGACTCGGTGTCTCTGAGTTCCCCACACCTCATGTGTGGGGACTATCAGGTGTGTCCATGGCACCCTCCTGTGGTTCTCAGGGCAGGACTTGGTGTATTTCCCACACTTGCCTGCAGGAGGGTGTGCTGGCACTCAGAGAGCAAGGGGCTTCTTTGTGAGGGTCAAGAGTGGCCTTACCCACACATCCAAAAGAACAAGAACAGTCAGTGCTGGCGTGGATGTGGGGAGAAAGGAACTCTCATTTACTGCTGATGGAAATGCTGACTGGTCCAGCCATTTTGGAGATCAGTATGGGAATTCCTCAGAAAGCTAGAAATTGAGCTTCCACACTACCCAGCAATACCACTCCTGGGAATATACCCTGGGGGCTTCAAAAACACACAGCAGAAACACCATCTGTACATCTATATGTATTGCAACACTATTCACAGTAGCCAGAATCTGGAAACAAGTGCCTGAGAACAGATGACTGGATAAAGAACTACACCACACAATGGAATACTACGCAGCTGTTAGGAAGAATGAATTTATGAAATTTGCTTATAAATGGATGGACTTGGAGAGTATCATGTTGAGTGAAATGGGTCAGAAGGAGAGAGACAGACACAGAATGATTGCACTCATTTTGTGGGGTGTAAAAAACATAATATAAAACCAATATCCAAGGACAGTGGAAACAAGGGCCAGGAGGTTTGGTCCACAGTTGGAAGCCTGCTTCGACCTCTTAGGAAAATGGCAGTTGGGATAGGGAAGGGTCCACTATGACAAAGGTGATCAATGACCTCTGTATAGAAACTGCATGCAGAATAGGTAAGGGATCAAACCTGGTACCCTCTCAGTATCTGTATTGCAGACCATATTGTCCAATGGGAGAGAGAGAGAAAGGGAGAAAGGAGGAAAGTGCCTGCCATAGAGACAGGCCGGGGGCGGAGGGTGGGGCGTGGCAGGAGGGCAAAGGGTCACATTGGTGGTGGGACTTGTGCACTGGTGGAGGGAAGCATGTTGGGATATCGTGGTGACTGAAACCTGATCATGAATGGCCTTCTAACTGTGTGGCATGGTCACCAATAACATTAAACATAGTATGTAAAAAAAAACAAATCAAGGCAATAGTAAAAAATGGTGATAAAACACTTTGCTTTTCATTACAAAACTGAGATAACCAAGCAGTGTGGAAAGGGGGACTAAAGTTTGCTGATGGTCTGGGACCCTTTGGTGATGGTGGAGGCGCAGTCACGCTGTGCACTAGAAGCATAAATAGTCGCTATATGTCACCTAAGTTATGATAAACAGTTGATGAATAATTATCTGTGTGGATAAAAAAGGTGGCCTTACCCACGCTCCTAGTCAAAACTTTTGAGGATGAATGTGTGATGGCCAACCAGGAGGTGCTGGCCAGTAGGAAGGGGTGCTGAACAGACCCAGAGAAAGTTCTAGGTGACTTCTATATATATATATATATATATACTTGGGTAGGGCATGCAAACCAGCACCTCACCCGCTTTCCTATCTCAGACCCCTGTTATAATTTTGGGGAGGGCACAGCTGGTGGTGCTCAGGGCTTCCTCCTGGCTCTGCACTCAGGGTCACTCCTGGTGGGCTTGGGAGACCATATGGGATGCTGGGGTTTGAACTCAGGTGTTCTGTGCGCAAGGTCAGAGCCCTCCCTGCTGTCCTATGGCTTTGGCGCCTGATTCAGCACGTTCAGATGTGATTTGAAAGCCAGGGTGGGTGCGCATGCTCAGGTCTGCTGGTGTTACTGAGATCCTATGGGGTGGTGGGGGAGCCAAGGTGGCAGCAGATGGATTGTTGGACAATGCAGGCCTTGTGGATGGCCAGAGAAGGGCAGAAGACGAACATAGGAAGGATCAGAGGTTGGTGGTGGTGGGGGTTGTTAGGGGCCGGTGGTTTCCAGGCTGGAAGCTTTTAGAGAAGAGACTGATTCCAAACTTTCAAAGTGGGCTTCCCGGTCCCCCTGCTGAACATTTCTCCCTGATAAAAGACCATTTTCCCCTTCTGCTTTTATCAGAAATGCTGTCTGGTTCACCTGGAGGAATTCACTTGGCTCAGTAGCTCTTAACTGGGGTTAAGAAGGCTTCTGATCAGCCCGTGCTCCCCATGACCTGACAGCGTCCTGTGGGCTGGTGCCCTGAACCCACAGGCTGTGTTGAAGGGGGTCTTGCACATGAATAAAAGGACACATTTCCTGCATTGCCCAGTGAGACAGGGTCCATCCCGGAGTTCGGGCACCTTAATCGACACAGCCAGGATCTGAAAGTATCAGCGAGAGATACGGCAGAGAAGGTTGGGATGAGTGAAGCATTGACTGGCCAACCCAACCATTCAGCTCCCCTCACCTGGCATCAGGTGCCCGAATGATTTCAGAAATGTTGGTGATGTGGGGAGAAGCTCGGGGCCTACAGCCAGGTCTTGCAAGCTTCAGGCCTGGAGTTCTCTGCTGGTACAGCCACATGTACCGAGTGTGGTCCCAGAGGCTCTGCTGTCTAGGGCTTCTTGCATCATGATTGTGTCTGACCACCCTGCTGCTGTTGGGTGAGTGCCACAGCCAGGAAGTATGACCTCTGGTGAGCACGGGTGCGCACCACAACCAAGAAGTAGGACCTCTGGTGAACACGTGTGTGAATGCCACATCCAGGAAGTAGGACCTCTGGTGAGCATGTGTGTGAGCGCCACAGCCAGGAAGTAGGACCTCTGGTGAGCACGTGTGTGAGCACCACAGCCAGGAAGTAGGACCTCTGGTGAGCACGTGTGAGTGCTACAGCCAGGAAGTATGACCTCTGGTAAGCTGTGTGTGTGCACCACAACCAGGAAGTATGACCTCTGGTGAGCCGTGTGTGAGTGCCACAACCAGGGTATGACCTCTGGTGAGCACGTGTGTGAGCACCACAGCCAGGAAGTAGGACTTCTGGTGAGCACGTGTGTGAGTGCTACAGCCAGGAAGTATGACCCCTGGTGAGCACGTGTGTGAGCACCACAGCCAGGGAAGTATGGACCCCTGGTGAGCACGTGTGTGAGCACCACAGCCAGGAAGCATGACCCCTGGTGAGCACGTGTGTGAGTGCCACAGCCAGGAAGTAGGACCTCTGGTGAGCACGTTTGTGAGTGCCACAACCAGGAAGTATGACCTCTGGTGAGCACATGTGTGAGTGCCACAGCCAGGAAGTAGGACCTCTGGTGAGCACGTGTGTGAGTGCCACAGCCAGGAAGTAGGACCCCTGGTGAGCACGTGTGTGAGCACCACATCCAGGAAGTAGGACCTCTGGTGAGCACGTGTGTGAGCACCACAACCAGGAAGTAGGACCCCCTGGTGAGCACGTGTGTGAGCACCACAGCCAGGAAGTAGGACCTCTGGTGAGCACGTGTGTGAGTGCCACAGCCAGGAAGTAGGACCTCTGGTGAGCACGTGTGAGTGCCACAGCCAGGAAGTAGGGACCTCTGGTGAGCACGTATGTGAGTGCCACAACCAGGAAGTAGAACCTCTGGTGAGCACGTGTGTGAGTGCCACAGCCAGGAAGTATGACCTCTGGTGAGCACGTGTGTGAGTGCCACAGCCAGGAAGTAGGACCTCTGGTGAGCACGTGTGTGAGTGCCACAGCCAGGAAGTAGGACCTCTGGTGAGCACGCATGTGAGTGCCACAACCAGGAAGTATGACCTCTGGTGAGCACGTGTGTGAGCACCACAGCCAGGAAGTATGACCTCTGGTGAGCACGTGTGTGAGCACCATAGCCAGGAAGTATGACCTCTGGTGAGCACGTGTGTGAGCACCACAGCCAGGAAGTATGACCTCTGGTGAGCACGTGTGTGAGCACCATAGCCAGGAAGTATGACCTCTGGTGAGCACGTGTGTGAGCACCACAGCCAGGAAGTATGACCTCTGGTGAGCACGTGTGTGAGCACCATAGCCAGGAAGTATGACCTCTGGTGAGCACGTATGTGAGCACCACAGCCAGGAAGTATGACCTTTCGTGAGCACGTGTGTGAGCACCACAGCCAGGAAGTATGACCCCTGGTGAGCACGTATGTGAGCGCCACAGCCAGGAAGTAGGACCTCTGGTGAGCACGTTTTGGTGCCGATAGTATGACCTCTGGTGAACCTGTTTGAGTGCCACAGTGACCCCGGGTGACGCCGTCTGGAAAAAACCACAGCCAAAGGAGGTCAACCCTCACTACCAGCTTGCCTTGTGGTCTAGTGCATGAGGCCCCAGACTGGAGGGGTGACCCCAGCAAGAACTACGACTGAAAAGTAAGTGTAAGCCCTTGCCCCACCCAGGTTAGTCTCCAGCATCTCATGTGACCCCTTGAGCACCCTCAGGAGTGATCCCTGAGCACAGAGACCGGAGTAAGACCCAGTTTTGGCTAAGTGGTAGGTTTACGCCTAGGCTCAGGGTCAATGTAAGGTTAGGGTTAGTGTTAGGGTTATGTCTAGGCTTAGGTTTGTGTAGGGATTAGGTGTTAGATTTTTTCTGAGGTCATAGTAAAAATTCAAGGTAAATATCGGGTGATTGACTTTGGCTAAAGTCAGATTTGTGTATTTTAGAGTCAGGATTAGGACTAGGGTGAAGTTTAGGATTTGTGTAGGTGTTACGTGTTAAGTTTCACGTAAGCGAAAGATTCATGTTTAGTATCTGGTAACTCTAAATTTTGGGTGACTTTAAACTTTGGGTAATAAGTTAGGCCCATGGTTGGGTTAGGGTCAGTCTAAGGTTCGGGTTAGGGTCAGGATTAGAGTTTGGGCTAGGGTCAGATTTGTGTAGGGGTAGTTGTTAGGTTTTTCTTTGTTAACAGTTAAAAAATGCAATTTTAAGCATAGGGGAATTATTAAAATTAGGTTAATTGGTATTTTTTGCCAGCAGCTAAGGTCAGATTTACTACAGGTTAGGGTTAGGATTAGTTACCATTAGGATGAGGGGTAGAGTTTGGGTTAGGATTTAGGATTAGGGCCAGGGTTTGGGTTAGGATTTGGGCAGGTCTTATATATTTTCCATGTTCCAAGTTAAGTATTTGACAACTATTTAATTTTTACTAAATGATAGGTTTAGGCCTTGGCTTGGATCAGGGTCAAGGGTTAAGGTTAGGTTTGACGTCACAACTTAGGGGGTGGTCTTGTCAGACAGCCCCTGTCCTCTGGGATCTGAGTCTCTCCGGTGGCTGATGTCAGACTTGAGTTAACTGTGGAGCATGCACCTCGTTGCTGGGGAATCCCTCATCTTCCTTAGTACTGGGGGTTGTAATCCCTTTAAGAGGCGATTAAGACCAAATGAGATCATGTAGATGGGCCCCGATCCAATAGACTTGCAAGAAGTATTTAGAGAAAGACCACGTGAGGCCACATGGAGAAGGTGGCTGCCTGCCCGCTCAGGACAGAGGCCTCCCAGGACCCTGCTGGCGCTTGTATCCGAGCTGCGGACTCCGCCACTATGAGGAATTAAAAGTCTGCTGTGTCAGCCACCCAGGCTGTGGATGTCCAGATGTCTTAGTCAGTACTCACGTACTCAGGGACCCCACCAATGGCTCTAGCTTGTAGGGACGTAGGTGACCCAAGTTCAGGCCCTGTACCTGCTTGAAGATTGTCCGTCTTTTGTCGTTCTTTTTGAGCCATACCCAGCGATGCTTGGGGTTTACTCCTGGCTATCTGCTCAGGGATCACTCCCCGCGGTATTCAAGGAGCCATATGGGATGCTGGAGGATTGAACCCAGATTGGCTGTGTGCAAGGCAAGGGCCCTAACCACTGCACTATCTCTCTGGCCCCCTGAAGATCGGACTTCTTGTGATTAGCAGAGTGTCTGGCACAAATTTGGCATTTCCATGCTTTGAATCTGAATGAAGTGGAGACTATTGAAAAAGACTTAGGAACCTTTGGGCAGAGACTTGGGTTGGTCACATGAACTCAAGTGAACCCTCTTCCTTCTGAGGAGGAGGTGCTGACAACATAAGAATCATGGGGTTTGGTGATTCTTCGGGGTCCAAGAATGGGCTTTTTACTACAACCAGAAGTGCCCAATGTCTTCATGAACGATTCAGATGGTTTATGTAGCAGGCACCTTTCTCTTGCCTACCCCTGACCTGATTTCTGTCCCTCTGATTCTGATCTAAAGCTAGAAATGCATTTCAGGCCCTGCGCTGGCCTGAAAGTTGCCTGTTGATCACAGACAGGTTGGGGTATTTGGGAATGTTCCCCCGTGCTTCAGTGCTTGAGGGAGCCCCAATACACTCAGTACGCTGCATATGGGGGCGCCATCTGGGATGGATTTCTGTCCCCTGATTCTCCCAGAAGCCAGCCCTCCTCGGACATCTCAATGACAATGACAACACAGGCTTGGCCTGGCCAATAGACATCTGCTTACACGCTTATTATTTTAAGTGTCTTTGTCCTGACTCATTACCAACATCACTCTAATCTTATTATTCATGAATTAAATTTGTCTTTTTGGGCTACACGTTCACGTTGTGCTTGTGGTCTCCTCCCTGTTCTGGGCTCTGCGGAGAGTGGTCACTTGGGACTAAACTGGGTTTCCTGAGTGCAACCATGAACTCAGTCTGCTGAGCTGTTGATTCAGACCCATTTGAAAGACGAGGCAACTGAGCAGGAGGCGACTCGGGGCTGGAGCACACGTGGTGCACGTTGGCATCCATCCCTGTTCTCCCCTAGCACTGCCGGGAGTGCTGGGTCAGGAATAGTTGATCACCATTGGTTGTACTCAAGAAGCAAACAGCAAAATAAAAAGAGGAGAAAGCTGAGGTTAATAAGTTAGTACTAGAACTATCGATATGGTTGGCAGGCTGAGACTCGGATGTGAACCCGGTTTTCTGACTCCATGTTATTTCCTTAGTGCCGTAAGTGGGTTTCCCTCGTGCCCAAGAGGGTTTCCTAGAAACAGGCTTGGAACAGTGGTCTGTAAGCAGGTGAGTCAGAGTGTCCAGGGGGCGGAGGTATGGGAGGAAACTTAGAGACCCCTTCTGGGCTGGTGCCAGGGGCGCTATGCAGTGGGAATTATAGCAGAGACTCATTGTGTGTGAGAGAGAGCAAGACAGTGTGTGAGAGAGAGAATGTGTGAGATAGTGTGTGAGAGAATGTGAGAGAGCAAGACTGTGTAAGAGAGAATGTGCATGCGAGAGGCGGTGTGTGTGAGAAAGATAGAAAATTGTGAATAAGTGTGTGTGTGTGAGAGAAGGAGTGTGTATGTCTGTGAGAGAGATAGTGTTTGTGAGAAAGACTGTGTGAGAAAATTGTGAGAGAATGAGTGTGTGTGAGAGAGAATGTGTGTGTGAGGGGTGAGAGAGAGAAAAAGAGAAAATGTGTGTGGGAGAGAGCATGTGAGAGAGAAAACTTCTGTTTGTGTGAGAGAGATAGTGTGTGTGGGAGAGGCACTTTCTGTGAGAAAGTGTATGTGGGAATGTGTGTGTAGGACAGACAGAAAGTGTGTGTGAGGGAGTGTGAGTCACAGGGATGCCATCGCCATGCCAATGTAGTGCAGAGGCATTTTCTTCTTCAGGTTCACATGATCCTCCAGATGAATGTGTTTCCCTCTGGGCTGGCTCAGTTGGCGGCACCACAGAGGCAGATGTCTCCTGGAAGAAGGAAACAGGGCCTGCCCGAGGAGGCCGGGTGCCAGCCCCACCTCTGGGAACGCTGCTCCAGTTCCGAGGAGCCGGCTGATGGATCAGTCTTTATCTTCTATTCCTGGAAACCTGGGCTCTGACCCTCAAAGTCCTGGTTCACTCGGTGCCTCACAAGGACTCTAGGGACAGGAACCTCCCTCAGGGCCCGAGCGACAGCACTGCGGGAGGGCGTTTGCCTTGCATGCGGCTGATCCCGCCTGATCCCCGGCATCCCATATGGTCCCTTGGGCACCGCCAGGAGTAATTCCTGAGTGCAGAGCCAGGAGCAACCCCTGAGTGTGACCCGAAAAGAGAAATAAAGGAACCTCTGTCAGGTTGGGGGCCCTTTCCAAAGGGGAGGTGGAAATTGAGGCTCCCTCAGAGAGTTGGACTCTCACAGGGTGAGGGTTGGGGCTTCCTGCCTGGCAGAGGACTGTGTCTCCCCCTAAGACACGCTACTCTTATGACTGGGCCTGCGTCTCCCCCTCAGAGAGGCCGTCTTGTGACTGGGCCTGTGTCTCCTGCTCGAGAGGCATCCCTGTGGCAGCGCCTGTGTCTCCCCTGAGACTGGCATCCCTCGCGAGGTGAGGCTGTCTTTTCTGTGAGATCAACCCACTTGGTGGTGGTGTGGCCGATCATGCCCTTGCGTTCCCTTAGGGTCATTCATTTCCAGAGCTGAGGCTTTTCCAGATGAGGGAGTCTGTGAGCCACCAAATTGTTCCCAGAGGCAGCATTTCTTTCTTTTGTTTTCTCCTTTTTTTTTGGGGTGGTCACACCTGCTGGAATGTGAGGTTTGCTCAAGGCTCTGTGCCCAGGGATCATTTCCGGCAGGGCTCAGGGGACCATTTGGGGTGTCGGGGATCAAACCCAGATTGTTCGTGTCCAGCCCTCTGTGCTCTCGCCTCCAGCCCCGAGAAGCCTTGGACCGTTCTTTGGATCAAATAGCAGAGCTGCAAACCAGCACAATTCCCGGTGCCCTTTGGGACAGACTCTGAATGTCGGGGGTGGCAGTGGGTGAGGGTGTGGGAGCTGCTGCCTGCAGAGGCGAGCGGCCACAAGCTCACTGCTCCTCTGCTCCGGGAGAGATTAGGCGCCCGGAAAAGACCATAAGAGCCTCCTGCCGGGGCTGGGCATCGGGGTGGCCCTGAAGAAGCCGGAAATGTCCTGTTGAGCCTGAGGAGCAAGGAATGGTGCCTGGTCCCCGACTCGGAGCTGGAGAATCCTCTGTGCCTGTCAGCCCAGCCGCCACCCCTCTAAAACCGTTATTTGGTTCAATATCTTCTTCCACTCCCCTAAAATCCTGGCCTGGGGTGGAGCCGATTCTCAGCTGGGCCGTCTTTCCACACTGAGAATAATCTTCCTCTTGCCTCTCTCCCACCTCACCAGAACGTGGTTCTTGCGGGGTCCCAGGGCTCTGCTTCAGACCCAAACCCTCCCACGGCCCTCTTAGGCCAGTGGGTGGGGTAGCCCCGTTTTGTAGACGGGAACCCGAGGCTCCTGGGCTCTTGAGGGCTCGCTCACCTACACAAGGTGAGGGAGCAGGAGCCGGGTCTTCCCGACCCCCAGGCCGTGCGAGCTCCTGCCTGACCGTTATGTCACCAGCACGCGCCATTTGGCAGGGACCCAACCATAGCTAGTTTGATAATTGCAGTGTTTAAGGCACAGAGTGGAAAGAATCCCCCGCTGGGATGCAGTTCCGCCGCCCAGGCCAGGAGTTGAGGGGTGTGGGCGGGTACAGACCTGGCTTTTCTTTGGAAACAAAGAAGCATAACTTTTTATGGGGGTGAGGGGTGGGCTGAAGTGCACAGAGGCTTTTCCAGCTCCGAGTTCAGAGGACTGGGCAGTGCCTGGGACCAGGCTCTGGCCTCAGCCTGTGAGACTGCCCCGCGAGACTGAGGCGGCCCGTGAGAGACTGAGGCCGCCCCGTGAGAGACTGAGGCCGCCCGTGAGAGGCTGAGGCCTCCCCGTGTGAGACTGAGGCCGCCCCGTGAGAGGCTGGAGGCCCCCCCGTGAGACTGAGGCCGCCCCGTGAGAGGCTGAGGCCTCCCCGTGAGAGGCTGAGGCCGTCCCGTGAGAGACTGAGGCCGCCCGTGAGAGGCTGGCGGCCCCGTGAGAGGCTGAGGCGGCCCCGTGAGAGGCTGAGGCCGCTCTGTGAGAGGCTGAGGCCGCCCGTGGAGGCTGGAACCTGCCCGCCCCGTGAGAGACTGAACCTGCCCGTGAGAGGCTGAGGCCACCCCATGAGAGACTGAGGCGGCCCGTGAGAGACTGGAGGCTGCCCGTGAGAGGCTGAGGCGGCCCCGTGAGAGACTGAGGGCCGCCCCGTGAGAGACTGAGGCCGCCCCCGTGAGAGACTGAGGCCGCCCCGTGAGAGACTGAGGGCCACCCCATGAGAGACTGAGGCCTCCCCGTGAGAGTCTGAGGCCGCCCCGTGAGAGACTGAGGCTTGCCTGTGAGAGGCTGAGGCGGCCCCCGTGAGAGACTGAGGCCGCCCCAGAGGCTGAGGCCGCTCCGTGAGGCTGAGGGCCGCCCGTGAGGACTGAACCTGCCCCGTGAGAGCTGAACCTGCCGGGAGGCTGAGGGCCACCCCATGAGGCTGGGCGGCCCGAGGCTGGAGGCCGCCCGTGAGAGACTGGGGCCGCCGTGGGCTGGGCCCCCCATGGGGACTGAGGCCTCCCCGTGGGGTCTGGGGGCCGCCCGTGAGAGACTGAGGCGGCCCCGTGAGAGACTGAGGCTTGCCTGTGAGAGGCTGAGGTGGCCCCGTGAGAGGCTGAGGCTGCCCCGTGAGAGGCTGAGGCGGCCCCGTGAGAGGCTGGAGGCCACCCTGAGAGGCTGAGGCTGCCCCGTGAGAGACTGGAGGCCGCCCGCTGAGAGGCTGAGGCGGCCCCGTGAGAGACTGAGGCCACCCCGTGAGAGGCTGAGGCTGCCCCGTGAGAGGCTGAGGCCACCCCCGTGAGAGACTGAGGCGGCCCCCGTGAGAGGCTGAGGCCTCCCCCGTGAGAGACAGGCTGCCCTATGAGAAACTGCCCCTTGTGGACCCCCTCCGGAGGGCCTTAAACTCCAGTGCTTTCCTCTCTGCTGTGGGCATGTCTGGGGAGATGCAGGGAGCACCCGGGGAGAGCAGCTCACCTGGGACCTGCTTCCGCTGCAGGCCGTGCAGGACGGCTAAGAAGCGCATTAGGTTTTAGAGGTGCAGGTTTTTTTTCTTTTTCTTTTTGGATCACACCCAGCGATGCTCAGGGGGTTTCTCCTGGCTCTGCACTCAGGAATTACTCCTGGCGGTGCTCAGGGGACCCGAACGCGCCCGATCTCGTCTGATCTCGGAAGCTAAGCAGGGTCGGGCCTGCTTAGTACTTGGATGGAGGTGCAGTTAGACAGTAAAACAGCAGTGAGGGCCAGCCTCCGGGGCCTTGGGGTCTCCCTCTGTGACTTTGAGCCTCAGTTGCTTGGGGGTGGACAGTGGAAAATACTCTCTGGGGGCTGAGCTGGGTGTGTTGAGGGGCGAATGCGAATGAGCCGGTGCTGAGGCTCCGCCATACCCCTCCCCCTGCTCTGTGGGCCGTCCCCCACCCCCACCCCCTCAGAGGTGCCCTGAAGCCCGTCTCCACCTCCTCCCGCTCTGCAGAGCACAGCCAGCATCTCCCGGGGAGAGCCGCGTGGTAATTAGGCTAAATAATTTAAAGTAACTTAATTTTTAAATAATTCTAATTTGCATCAGTGTCATTTACTTCCCTCTCTCCCTATTCTTCCTCCTGCCACTGAGCCCCTTGTTTTATTTGTTTGTTTTTTGTTTGTTTATTCACGAGCAAGGGAGGATCTCCCCCCCACCCCCAACCAATTTGCTTTTAATGGCAGCTTGCCAGCCCCGCTTGGAATCCATAGAGTCTAGGCAGGGGACCGGAGACTCTGGAAGCGAACGCCCTGTGAGGCTGCTCTGACCAGCTTGCGCCCACACGCAGGCATGGCCCCTCAGCCCTGCCCTCTGCCTGCCCATGACCCGCCGGGGCCCCCATGGCCTCGAGGAGAATTTCAGTGAGCTGTTTGTGCAAGGATGGTGGTGCCCAGTGGGGGGGGGGGGGGGTAAGGGCAGTCCTGGGGCACCCGGGGCCAGCTTTCAGGCTGTCTATCTGCATGGCCCGCAGCCCTTTCCGCTCCAGGGTCTGTTTAGGGGAGCTGGCGAGGGCTCCAAGCGGGGAGCCCAGCCTGCGTGGGCCAAGGGCTCTGCGGTTTGCGCTGGGATGAACTGGTGGGCTGGCCTGGCATGACTTTTTTTTTTTTACCTCTCCTCTGTGTTATATTTTATAGAATTTTATTTTAAAATACTCTTTGGAAGTTATTTCATCAACCTTATGGGAAACTGGAAGAGAGGATTTCTTCCTACTCTTCTGACATTGTTGATTTGGGCCATATGCTGAGGCACTCAGGGGTCCCTCCAGGCTCGGAGCTCTGGGGTCACTTGTGACGAGGGCTGTGGGAGCCCTATGCAGTGCCCGGAATCAACCCAGTCCGGCTGCACATGAGGCAAACACCTCCCCGCTGTGCCTCTCTCCACTCACTCTTGGTGCCCTTAACCCAGACCCTTAGCCCAGACCCCCACACTTTAGCTTCCACTTTGGCTTTCTTGCTGTTATTCTCAGCAGGAAGCATTTTGCCCTATTGGCAATGCCTGCCTGCCTGCCTGCCTTCCTGCCTTCCTGCCTGCCTGCCTGCCTGCCTGCCTGCCTTCCTTCCTTCCTTCCTTCCTTCCTTCCTGCCTTCCTTCCTTCCTTCCTTCCTTCCTTCCTTCCTTCCTTCCTTCCTTCCTTCCTTCCTTCCTTCCTTCCTTCCTTCCCTTCCTTCCTTCCTTCCTTCCTTCCTTCCTTCCTTCCTTCCTTCCTTTTTCTTCTCTTCCTTCCTTCCTTCCTTCCTTCCTTCCTTCCTTCCTTCCTTCCTTCTTCCTTCTTCCTTCCTTCCTTCCTTCCTTCCTTCCTTCCTTCCTTCCTTCCTTCCTTCCTTCCTTCCTTCTTTATTTCCTTCTCTTTTCTGAGCCAAACCTCAGAGGCAGTACTCAGGGCTTAGTCCTGGCTCTGCACTCAGGAATTAGTCCTGGTAGGCTCAGGAGAGCATGTGGATGCTGGGGATCGAACCCAGGTTGGCTACATGTAAGGCAATGTCCCCATTTAGAGGGGGAATATGTTGGCACCTGGAGGGCAGAGACCCAGGGTGGACACAACATATCATCAGTGTCCAGGCCAGCGCTGCTAACCTGCACCAAAGAATAATCTTCAGTGCCCTCTGGCCCAGTGTGGCAGTTCTGCTCGTGGAGTGGCTGCATCCCAGCCGTTCTCTTGCCGCTTCTTTATCCACAAATACCAGCCTGGGAAGGTTGTCTCCGAGCACCCCGGGGGTGGATGCCACAGACACTCTTGGCCAGGCTGTTCCTCGATTGATTTCTCTCAGGAATGTGTTTCCATTTCCAACAGAAAGTCCTCTGTAACCTCCTTGTTGGAACTATCCCAAACAGTATGTTTAAGGGTTTCAGAGTTGGGAAACAACACGTGCTTGCTGCTTTCTATGTACCGTCCCTTTCCTATGCTTCATCTCCCCTTGTCCTTTGTTCCTGGGAGAGAAATAGTGAGGAATGCATTTATTAGGAGCGAGAACAGAGTCTCAGAGAGGTGAGGTAATTCGCTCAAGGTCACCTGCCACGGTGGCAAAGGATCCCAATGAAGATGGATTTATTCCGGTCACTGCTGCCTCAGCGTAAGTCTCGGCTCAGCCATCCCTTCCCCTGTTGCCCTGTGGTCTTGGGTAGGTTCCTTCCGCCTCTCCGAGCCTCAGTTTCTTCTTCCTCAGATGGCGGAGAATCATGGCCACCCTAACCACCAGGCTCCTGTACACAAGAGCCCTGGGTTCGATCCCCATCACTGCTGGAGCCCTGCCAGGAGTAGCCCCCGAGCATAGAGCCAGGAGTAGCCTCCAAGCACCAGAGTGTGACCCAAAAAATAATTCAAAAAGGAAGAAAAGAGAAAGTGCTTTACACGGTGACTTACAACACTGTGAATGCTGGACTAGCAGGCAGTGTCCAGCCGCCACACACACCTGCCACAGGATGCCAGTGTCCCCGCTGCGGTGCCACTCCCCTGAGGAAGCGCTTCCTACCCAGCCATGGCTTAGCAAAACGCTAACCCGTCAGGGGGTTGGCATGAGGGAGTTCACCCTTGGGCTTCATTCCTTAGCCTTGGGGTGAGTTGGGTGAGTAGCTGGGGCACAGCAGAGTGACTGCCAGCACCCTAGAGCCCCACTGGGATACCCACCCCATACCTGCACCCATGCCCGGTCCAGGCCTTCCTCCCTGACTTCCTCTGGAAGCTTCCTTCTGGGCCTGCTCACCGGCCCTTTCCCCAGAGGCAGTTCTGATGCCCATGGCATGGTCCTGGCATCCTGCTGAGCCGTCGGAAGCTCCTGCAGCTGCCCCGCTGCCCACAGCTGTGCCTGGGATGGGCTGCCCACAGCTGTGCTGGGCTCCCGCCAGAGCCCAGACCTCAGGCAGCCCCCAGGAAGCCCCTCCTCGTCCACAGAAGGTCTGGGTTGTGTGTTCCTTTTGCTTGTGGTGACATTTCAAAGATAGGGAGAAACTAGAGAGTGACAGGATGTGTCAGCCTAGATTGGGGGTGTGTAGAAATATGTGGGACATTCACGGTCCCTACTGGCTGGACAGAGCTTGAATGTAGGGAAGAAAAGTCCAGGAGCTTCAGTGTTCCCTAACCCACACCCCAGATTGCTGTTTGGGGGCTCCTGATTAGGCAGAGAAATACAGGGCTGCTAATGGGGTGGGGCTCAGTAAGAGAGAAGAGCGGAGGGGCAGTGGTGGTGGGGCACCTCCTGGTACCAGCTGTTAGCACAGCCCTTGAGCTCTGCTTGGGAAACTGCCTCCAGGGCTCTTGGGGCACCTCTCCCGGGCCAGCTGGTCTACCTGGGACCGTGCATGTCGGGCCCCATCCTGCCCATGCCAATGACTTTTGTTCCCTAGTAGCTTTTCTCTCTGGCACTCTGCACCTGACCCCCTCCTTCCTCCTGCTGTTTTTATGGGGCCTCCTCTGGACTCTGAAGGATGTTTGAAGCTTGGCTGCCTCAGGTCCTGGGTGCGGCGCAAGAGGCCATTGCTCAGTTCTGAACACACTGTCGTGCTTGGGCCTGGGACCCGCGTCCAAATGGGCCCTGCTGGTCTCCACACCCCACAGTGCTGAGACAAGCAGGAAACTGCCACAGGCACAAACATGGGCTTCGCCAGAGGCGAAGAAGCTTAGGCTGGCCTCAGGACAGAGTGTCAGGGAGCCTGAGGTCCTGGTGGGCCCGGTGGGGGCTTCCAGGCCGTGCTGTGGTGGGGGGGGCTGTAAATGAGCAGACCCCCAGATCTTAGGGTTGGACAGAGCTTTGCTCAACATTCTCTCAATGGGTGACTTGTGGGGCCCCTTGGTGTTATATGCTGGGCCAGAGGTGCTCCCCTTCTTCCGGCGCTTACAGTGTGGCGGAAGCGTGGGAGCACAGGCTTGGGAGGAGGGAGAGTACAGTTCTGGCAGGAAGAGAGAGGCAGAGGGAGGAGGCTCTGGGCTGGGAGGCAGGTTCCCAGGGGGCAGGGGGTGATGGTGGGAGATTCTGAGAGTGCAGAGGGGATGCTTTGGGGGAACTGGAAAGCAAGTGATGGGGGAAAGGAGAGGAATGTGTCGGGGGCTTGGAGGGGGACGTGGGGCATCTTTGGTTCTGGTGGTCTTCCGTCTTGCAGGATTTGGAGGTGGAATGGATGGGAGAGACGGGGTGGAATTGGCGCCTGTCTTCTTCCATGTGGGGGTAGTGAGGAAGGACAGACAGCCACGTTCATGGTTGCCTTTGCTGCAGTGCAGCTGGGCCCCGCCTGTCCACAACCTGCAGAGTGGGCTGTGTGTTTCCCTTCCACCTTCTCCAAGACTCGGATCCTGAATGTCTCCATTCTTTTCTGTCCCTCTCACACCCTGTTGGGGAGCTGCTGGGGTCCCCAACAGTATCAGGACAGAAGTTCTCTTCTACCTCCGAGGCTGCCGGGAAACGGATGAAAACTCACGAGTCCGGCACAGTTCCAAAAAAGGCTTTTAATAGTACAAAATCTCTACCACCACAATCCAATATAATGAAAGAACTCTAGCTCTGGTCAGGACTTAGACCTTACATGAGAGCTCAAGTCTCCCACCAAAGAGGATCCCACCAGAGAGGAGTCCCACCAAAGAGAGAGGATCTCACCCAAGAGAGAGCCTACCAAAGAGGAAGCCCACCAAAAAAAAGGGACCAGTGTCTCAAGTCAGTCCCCTTATAAAAAAGTAATCCTAACTGTTGACAGGAAGGGTCCTTTCAACAAAGAACCCTAAACAGCTTCTAGATAGTAGAAGAGTCTAGAAGGTCGGTGCCACACCCTACTACAGGTATAAATGAAGGATTACACCAAGGACTAATCCCTTCTTTGGAGATTATCTCTTATGTAAAACACTGGAGAGGGGGCTGGTATAAGGTAATATATCTTAATTTAATGGGTTTCATGTAATCTAGATGGTACCCACAAGGTCCTTCTTATTTATTATCTGCACCAGGGTAATTCTGAGTATCTTGATCTCTGTATACTGAAAGGGTCACACTTGCCTGTATGAGGGCAAACTAGTATGATCCTTCCTATAATCATACTAGTCTCAACATAGCCAAGGTGATAGTCTCCTGGTAAATTCTAACTGTCCCACGCTGGGTGCAGTGGGTATAAAGAGGAGCTGTGCCCAATCTAGATAACATAGAAGTCTTAGTAGATGTAAAATATAATAATAAGTCAGAAGATACTCATTCAGAGCCAAGGTGACTTCTGTAACTGCCACACCCTCCACCAATATTCACATAAGAGAGATCTCATTGGTATGAACCAAACATGAAAATAGATTAAGCTGTGAGTGGATGAAACAGCAAAACTCCCAAACTAGCTAGGCCTGTCATCCAACAGCACCCGGCCCAGCCAGCTACCGGCCTTTTCTCAAATAGATTCTTCAGGGCTTCCTATTCCCAGTGGTGCGCAGGAGAACCAGGGGCCACTTCCAGTAATTCTTGGGCAACTGGGCCAGATGGAGCAATGTAAGGGCCCAAAGTTGACGTGCTATTAGGGTTACCCAGACCACCGGGCAGTGCTCGGGGACCTCCAGGGCTACCCCTGGCATTGTTCAAGGGGCCCGCATGACGCCGGGAATGGGCCTGGCCCTGGCCACATGTAAGCACATGTCCTAACCCTTGCACCTCTCCAGCTCCTGGTGTGGAAGAGTGTGGACGTGAAACGCCTGTTAGGTTGCCGCAGTCCCCTTTGGCCTCCTCCCACCCAGTACATTGATCTGAGCTTCACCGGCACAGGCACTAGCAGACATTTATTTGAACTCGCTGCTCAGGTGTGATCTCAGGCAAATCTCTTACTTCCTTGCAGCTCAGAGGGAGGGGCAGGGACGAGCTGCATCACCTGCCGGTGAGAACTTGTCAGCAATGTGGATCCTGGAGGCCTCACTGGGCCCTCTCTCTGAGCCCGCTGTGGGCGGCCGGACCCAGCTTCCTTTCTTTCCCTTTCCTGCTTAAGGAGCAGGTGCAGGGAGTTCTGGGGGTTAATCACAGTCAGTTAATTGTGTCCTGCCATCAGCAGAGTTGTCTTGGCCTTTCCTGCTGTGTTTTCTCCTCTCATCCCCACCTTCCTCACCTTCCTTGCTAATGGGTTTGGCAGTTTTAAAAAAAATAAGCATTGTTGGGGCCGGAGCGATAGTCCAGCTTGCTGGCCCGGTTTGATCCCCGACATCCCATATGGTCCTCCGAGCACCGCCAGGAGTAATTCCTGAGTGCAGAGCCAGGAGTAACCCCTGAGCATTGCCGGGTGTGACCCAAAAAAGAAAAAAACTGGAGAGGAAGAATAAAAGTGACTCTGAAGATGATAAAATCTAGTGTGTAGAAAACCCAAGATTCTGGGATGGGGCGGGAAACTAGGGACTTTGGTGGTGGGACTGGTGTCGGAATATTGAGGACCTGAAAGAACTGTATGGTGAACAACTTTGTAAATCACAGGATTTAAATAAAGTTTTTAAAAAAGGGGGACTGGAGTGATAGTACAGTAGGTAGAGCATTTGCCTTGCACACGACCAATTGGAGTTTGATCCCTGGCATCCCAAATGGTCCCTCGAGCACTGCCAGGAGTAATTCCTGAGTGCAGAGCCAGGGAGAAACCCCTGAGCATTCCGGGTGTGACCAGAAAAAAAAAAAACAAGCATTGTCAATGAGGTGGGTTCACTGTGTGGGTGTTGTGGGACGCACACACCTTTCGGTGTGCCTCACCCCGTGAACAGTGTTTCCCTACAGTAGTAGGTTGGGGGGACATACTCTGTTGTTGAGGGACAACTGGCACCACCGGGGTGTGACGGGAGCCGAGTTCTCTGTGGGGTGACCCTAGTAGGTTCTTCTCCCAGCGGTGGTGGCTGAGCACCATCCATGAGCACCTCCGGCCTCGTTCTGCCACGTAGTTTCATCCTTGGTGCCGGAATCCATCTGCCACTTGGTAAAAGGGTCTTTGACTACAGGACCCAGAGCTGCTGCTTGCTAATTTCACCAGTGGAGAGACCTCAGTAAGCTGTGGGAGATTTTGGTGGTTATGCTTTCCTTTGAGTTAAGTTTTCAGCTGATGCCTTCCTTGGTCTGAAGTCTTTGATACCCAGAGTCCTTGAGACTGTCTTCATTTCTCCTGAGCTCACGGAGTGCCGTAACTTTCGGATCTCCCTCCCACCCCCAACCCCCCATGCATAAGATGCCGGGGCTCTGCACATGGCTCCAGTTTGCAGCTTTGTTGGAAATCTTGATTTTGCAAACTCTTCAGAAGGGAGTGACAGTGCCTGCGCCTGTGTAATCATTTATAGATAGGTAATGATTTCCTTCTTGGCTTAACGACAGTGCTAGTCTCAGGAGAGCCGGTCAGTTTGTCAAATACTGCTGATGTTTCCTCTGGTGTCACCAGCTCTGGGGTGTGGTGGGTCCTTCTCAGTCCTGGCATCGGCCACGGTGGGCCAAGTCTCTCCTTTCAAGGCATCTCAGATGTGAGATTCCCGGAGCAGGCTGGGTGGGGAGGAGCCGTGCCTGGCTCTGCCTTCCTTTGATTCTGGCATCACTGAGAGGCATTAAAAGGCTACTTTAGGGGCCAGAGAGATAGTCCAGAGGGTAGGGCATTTGCCTTGCATGTAGCCGACCCAGGTCCGATCCCTGGCATCCTGTATGGTTCCCGAGCACCTCCAGGAGTAATTTCTGAGTGCAGAGCCAGGAGTAGCCCTTGAGCATTGCCGGGTGTGACCCAAAAAGAAAAAAAAATAAAAGGCTACTTTAGGGGCCAGAGAGGTAGTGCAATGGGTAGGGCACTTGCTTTACATGCAGCTGACCTGAGTTGAATCCCTGACACCACATGTGGTGCTCTGACCCTCGCTGGGAGTGACCCCTGAGTGCAGAGCCAGGAGTAAGCCCTGAGCCCTGTCAGGTGTGGCCCCAAAACAGCAACAACAAGGTTGAATTATTTTGCCAGCAGGCAGCATGCTGGTTGTCAAGCTGGGGCGAGGTGGGGTCCCTCTGCGAGTGGCGGGGTTGGGGAGCGGCACCTGATGGTTTTTCAGTGGAATTCAGCAGCTGTTAAATGAGATGGTCACAGAAATGAGACCTTAACTGAGACACTGGTTTCTTGAGGCTCCACGTTAGGGCTCCAGTGCCCAAGGATACGCTCTATCCCCACACCAGAGGCTTTCATCCTCCTCTCTGGGCAAATGGGTCAGACTGATAGAACCCAAAGGGTGTGTGACAAGGTGTGTGAACACTGTGCACTGGAGCTCTGCTTTCGATGGCGTGGACCCTGACACCACACTCCCAGCTTCTCTCTTCACAGCTGAGCTGAAAAGTCAGTCTCTGCAAGTGCTCGCAGAGGTGCTTCTTAGTCATGTAGACAATGATTGAAGGTTGGAGACAAGATTAGAAGAATGAGAGCAGTGGGTGAGTGATCCCATGAGATCAGGAGATGAGCAGTGGGTGAGTGATCCTGTGATATCAGGAGATGAGCAATGGATGAGTGATCCGCGAGATCAGGGGATGAGCAGTGGGTGAGTGATCCCATGAGATCAGGAGATGAGCAGTGGGTGAGTGATCCTGTGATATCAGGAGATGAGCAGTGGATGAGTGATCTGCGAGATCAGGGGATGAGAGCAGTGGGAGAGTGATCCCATGAGGTCAGATGAGCAGTGGGTGAGTGATCCCATGAGATCAGGAGATGAGCAGTGGGTGAGTGATCCCATGAGGTCAGATGAGCAGTGGGTGAGTGATCCCATGAGATCAGGAGATGAGCAGTGGGTGAGTGATCCCATGAGATCAGGAGATGAGCAG
Organism: Cryptotis parvus; assembly: GCA_021461705.1. Taxonomy (NCBI): domain Eukaryota; kingdom Metazoa; phylum Chordata; class Mammalia; order Eulipotyphla; family Soricidae; genus Cryptotis; species Cryptotis parvus. Next base: position 36,265 of record JAJIBD010007130.1, on the reverse strand, counting down.
TGGGTGAGTGATCCCATGAGATCAGGAGATGAGCAGTGGGTGAGTGATCCGTGAGATCAGGAGATGAGCAGTGGGTGAGTGATCCCATGAGATCAGGAGATGAGCAGTGGGTGAGTGATCCCATGAGATCAGGAGATGAGCAGTGGGTGAGTGATCCATGAGATCAGATGAGCAGTGGGTGAGTGATCCCATGAGATCAGGAGATGAGCAGTGGGTGAATGATCCTGTGATATCAGGAGATGGGCAGTGGGTGAGTGATCCCATGAGATCAGGAGATGAGCAGTGGGTGAGTGATCCGTGAGATCAGGAGATGAGCAGTGGGTGAGTGATCCCATGAGATCAGGAGATGAGCAGTGGGTGAGTGATCCTGTGATATCAGGAGATGAGCAGTGGGTGAGTGATCCGTGAGATCAGGAGATGAGCAGTGGGTGAGTGATCCTGTGATATTAGGAGATGAGCAGTGGGTGAGTGATCCCATGAGATCAGGAGATGGGCAGTGGGTGAGTGATCCATGAGATCAGATGAGCAGTGGGTGAGTGATCCCATGAGATCAGGAGATGAGCAGTGGGCGAGTGATCCCATGAGATCAGGAGATGAGCAGTGGGCGAGTGATCCCATGAGATCAGAAGATGAGCAGTGGGTGAGTGATCCCGCGAGATCAGGAGATGAGCAGTGGGTGAGTGATCCTGCGAGATCAGGAGATGAGCAGTGGGTGAGTGATCCCGCGAGATCAGGGATGAGAGCAGTGATTGATCCGTCATATGCTGTTAGACTCCTTTTACACTTTTTAAAAAACTTCTTTGAGTCCCATAGTTTATAAAGTTGTTCATAATACAGTTGTTTCAGGAATTCCATGTTCCAATCCCAATCCCACAATCACTGTGACCTCCTTCACCATTGTCCCAGTTTTCCATCCCACTCCCAGAAGCCTGCCCCTTGGCAGGCACGAAATAATGATTTTATTTGACTTGTTAGAAGAAAATGGCTGGGGCAATCCTCAGCCTGCCCCCTCCTGAGGGCACCCAGAGTTCTCAGCCCGTAGTCCCGTGGACCCGTGAGCTGCATCGGCGTGGCTCAGCATTTCAGCTGGGTGGTTGTTTACATGGTGGCACTGTGGGCTGTGGGACCCCTCTATTCTCAGGCTGACCTGTTTTCTTCTGGTGCATGAATTAGGGGTGGTATTAGAACTTAGTCATGCATCGAATGATGCCATCAGGGTTCACGGTGGGCCAGTGTGCACAGACCCCGTGCGTGCAGCGAGCTGTGTGCAGTGATGGTTACACCACCAATACCAAGTCCACTAACATGTTTGTAGAAGAGTCCCGGCCCCTGTGGCATTGGCTGTAGACTAGCAGAGACTTAGAGAGCTGCAGAATCTTTACGTGGCTGAATAATAACTTGGCAAAGTTCTGCCAGGCCTTCTGTGTGTGTGTGTGTGTGTGTGTGTGTGTGTGTGTATGTGATGAATTTTACTTGTTTAGAAACTTCGTTGTTTAAAAACTGCACCCAACAGTATTCTCTGATGCTTAGTTCTGCCTAAGCATATCTTCGTGATAGAATGTTTAAGATCAGAATCCTGCCTTTGGAAAAGACACAGACTCACCAATTTAGGTCATGTGCAAACATTTCCATTGTAATGAAGGGATTCTGCACTAAGTTTTTAATTGTATATCTTCGTAATTGTAAAAATAAAAAATTTTAAAAAAATGTTAAAAAAAAAGTAAACGAGTTGTGATACTAGGAGTTGCTGTGTGTTGGTCCTGGGAAGGTCATTGAAACTCAGGCCTCATCAACTGTGTACAGGAGCCACAGGGCAGGAGTCACAGGGCAGAGGTCACAGGGCAGAGGTCACAGGGCATGGTCCTGGAGCCAGACCGGCACCCCGGAACCTCCTCATCACCTCTTTCCCTCTGCTGTATTTAAATGGAGAGTCAGAGCGAGATCGTAATTGAATTGTGGCCTTAGAACTAGACAACTTAACTAGAGCCCCCTCTTGCTACACACTCCAGAATTTAATTTTCCAAATAAACTCAGTGTGGCTTTGATGCCCAGGGAGGATCAATAGAATGGAAATTGCTTGCAGTTTCCCCTCAAGTGTTACAATGGATTACTGCGCCACATTTCCCTGCTGTGCTTCTTTTTTTCCTGCTGGAGAGAGCTTGGTATTCCTGCCAGGCACACAGTGTTTGGAAGAAACAGCAAGGCAGGGGGATGAAGCAAGAGGAAGCCACAGCCCGGGCTGAGGCGGGGACCATGCCCTCCTGTCCTGGAGGTGAGTGCAGCCACTTGGTTGCTGGTGGGGAGAACACGTCCTGCAGTATGCCGGCTTGGTGGGGATTGGGGAGCAGCGTCTGGGAGAAGGAATGAGGGGTGTGTCACCCCTGGGTGCTACCAGCTGGGCCAACAGACCTTTGGCATCCCCTCTGGGCTCTTGGGGAGCATGTTCCAGCTATTGTACCTTCCTCACAAAACGGCCAGTCAAGGCAACGGCTTTGCTGACACTGGCTGACTTGTCCTTTTGGGTACAAATTCCAGACGGTGTTCACAACCCGCAGTTACCATCTGTTTTGATCTCGAGTTCTCAACTCTGGGGCAAACTTGGCATGACCAAGTCTTGTGTCTGTTTTTCAGCTCTTCTGGGGTGATGCCAACAGGTGCAGTGGAAGGGAGATGGGCTCTCAGGAGTGAGGTGCCAGGCCGTGCCCCAGGGGGTTCTGGGAAAGATCTGCTCCCTGGTCAGGGCAGGTAGCCAGGCTGGGACCAGCAAGCAGGAGGCCATGGTGAGATCTGGCAGCTGTAGAGGGTAAAACCAGTGCGGGATGGGGCTGGGGTAGGAGAAAGTAAGTAAGGGGGGGGGGGAGAGGGGGTCCTTGTTCTTAAGCAGTTTCTAGAATGCTTCTGCAGCTGTCTGGCTTTAGTTCATGAGGTCAGGCATCAGACCATTGGAGTATGATTTCCTGCTTTGCGTTTGGGGAGCAGGGTCTGGAGGGGGTCCCCTGTTCTGCACCTCGAGCACATCTTCCCTCTTGGCTGGAGCCCGCGTGGGAGTGCAGTGGGGCAGAAGAGGGCTCTGGCTCTGGTGTGCTCTGGGCTTGCTGTGGGCTTCTCTGCATCCACGTGGCGGAGGTTTTAGATCCACGTCCCTACATACAGGCTTGGGCCAGAGCTCCTGGGGCTGACAGATGGGCCATGCTTTGAGCTATCTGGAGAGCGAAAGTTCTAGAAAATTAATTGGTAGACACCGACTACCCAAAGACTGCAGGAATTTGGATGTGTGTGTGGGGGGAGCTGTTTCCTTTTTTGTCTTGGAATATGTTATCGGCCCGTGTGGTGACTATTTCTCGCTAAGTCCCTGTCTTTGAAACAACAACACTCTCGCAGTTTGGCATTGCCCTGAGCATTTTAATGAAATAACTTTCCCACTCACTCCTGCTGTGGTGCTCTGACTCCCAGGCCGACCGGAGTTGTTCTGCCATGCCTGGGCCTGCAGGCCACCAAGTTTGACCTCCTGGCCGGTGCTCAGGACCATGGCGCAGGATGGGAAACCAGGTGCCGCTCTTCCCTGAGGGGCCTGACCTTGCTTTTCTGACCGTGGTTCACTTCATTAGGCTCTAAGGGAGAAACCAAGGAAACATTCACCAGTTCAGAATAAACACCCAAGGAATCCCGCCGAGGGGGGCTGTGATCTACACATTCCGGGGGCTCCTGAGTCAACAGGAAGGTGCCCCGAATTATCACTCGGAGGTGGGGACCCCTGTTGACTGGGTAGTTCCCAACCCCCTTCCTGCCCTTGCTCCACAGGCAAATACTGTCCTGTGTGCAGACCGCTGAGTCGGGACAGACTGCCACGTTGGGGACAGACTGCTGGGTTGGGGTCCCCGGGCAGGCTGGGCAACCTGTGTTGCTTTGTGGAGCCCACGATAATTCCAGGCCATTGGCGGGGGTGAAATAGGGGAAAAAGTCAGCAGCACAGCTGTGACCGATTAAAAAACTGTGACATTCCTCTGTCCCCCTCCTGGAAGGCGGAGGAGAGGAATTATCGAGTATGTGACACGGAGGAGAAAGATCACCGCGCATGTTAAGCGGGAAGAGTGATTGCTGAATACATGATGTAAAAGGGAGAGTCGCCGCAAAATTAAATACAAAAAAATTCAGTGGAAAATAATTATTGTCGATACATTACAGGCTTGACATATGGTAAGTTTCCCACGTTTAAGAGCCTCGGGTGATTTCTGGGTAACCCATTTAGCTGTCCCGGCCCGCTGTCCCCTCCGTCAGCACTGCCAGGCCTCGTGCCGTGCCAGGAAGGTAATTTGGGGTTTTTAAACCCCTTGTGGGCATCCCCCCCCGCGCCACCCCCTATTATGGCTTCCGGGAAGGTTTTCTGAGACTCTTTCAACATGTCAGCAGGGGGCTCCCCCTCACGGGTGTCCCTAGAATGGCCTCTGACCCCTCCCTTGCCCCTCTCGGTTTAGTCAGCAGGGGTCGAGGGAGGGCAGTTGATGGGGTCGGAGGACAGAGAGGGGTGGGATGGGCTGAGGGGTGTCTTTGCTTGAGGTTTGGTCTGTAGAAGCTGTTTGTAGGCCCTGGTGCCAGGCTGTATCTTGTTTTCAGGTTCTGCTGGTGCCAGGTGCCAGGGACGTTGACTAGGAAGTCCCACCCCAGTTCTTTTGGGCAAGATCCACTCTATTACAAATAATTTTTTTTTTTCTGGGACTGGAGCGATAACACAGCGGGGAGGGCGTCTGCCTTGCACGCAGCCGACCCAGGTTCTATCCTGGCATCCCATATGGTCCCTCGAGCACCGCCAGGAGTAATTCCTGAGTGCAGAGCCAGGGAGTAACCCTGAGCATTGCTGGGTGAGACCCCAAGCCCCCAAAAATATATATTAAAAATTTTTTTCTTGGTATATATGTGGGGGGCGACCCAGAGGTGCTCAGTAACAACACCCAGTGGTGGCCTGTTGCCCAGAGGGACAGATAGAGAGGGGGAGGGGGAAAAGTGTCCCAGGCCACGGAGCAACCCTGAGGTTATCCTCATATAACCCTGAGGATATGCTCTAGCTTCTGGAAGATTCCATGGAGCCAGGGCTCGTCTGGTGTGGCAGTGGCACCCTGACCACACCCCCGGGAGACCCACATGGAGATGTGCTCTGTGGTGAGGCAGGGATGGCAAGGGGTAGGATAGCCAAGTGGGCAGAGCCTTCGTGGGGGCCACCCGGGGCTCACCAGCTCTCTGGGGTCCCCGTGTCTTTCCCCAGCTCAAGGAGGGGCACAAAGGCGACAGGCCCAGGGGCCCCGACAGCAGAGGACCTCCAGGGCAGAGCCAGCCGCAGGTGCTTCCCTGGGTCTGATGTCAGAGGTCAGCTGGCTGGCGGCCGGGGTCCAGAGCAGGCGGATCCAGCACAGGCTGCAGGGGAGGGGGAGAGCGGGGCCAGGGCGGACAGTCGCAGGTGCTGGCCAGGGCTGGCGGGATCTCAGCCCCCCTCCCCCAGCCTGCCCAGACCCCGGGGCTGCTCACATCCTTCAGGGGACGGCCCGCCCTGCGCTTGCTGTCCGTCATGCTGCAGCGGCAGCTCTTCCATCCTGCGACCTGCAGCCGGGCTCTCCGTAGCGGGAGGGGCTGTGCGAGGGGCGCCGGGATTAATAAGCAGAGGCGGCAGGATATTGAACTCCTTCCTTCAATCAATCCTTAACTGAGAGGAATGAGGGAATGAAATTCGGGACAATTAGTGGTAATGATGACCTTGAGGGGGAGCGAGGGGGGAGGGGACGGCTGGAGGGTACGTCCTGGTAGGGGGCTGCGAAGGGAGGCTGGGAAGCCAGAGGTGCTTCCAGAGTGGGCCTGGGGGGCTCCACAGGGGGCTCTCAGCCTATCTTGCTGAGGGACCCTGAACCCTGAGTTTCTCTCCTCCCTGCCCAGCCCCCACCCCATTCTTGGTGAAAGCGAGAGTTTCCGCGCTCTGGGTGTTGGGTTCCTCATTATTTGCTGTCAGAGCAGGGGGTTCGGGGCTCTAAAGTGATCTGTTCCTCAGAAAGAAACCCTGGGCGGGAAGGGAGAGGAGCAGGGACAGGGAGGACGTGGCCTCTGTGGGGTGAGGGTCAGGGTGTGACCAGCCCTCGGGTGGTCAGTCCTGCAGGGCTGGAGCAGGGGCTGACCTACACAGAGGGTCAGTACAGAGGGGCGGGTTCCAGATGTCCCCTCATGTTCTAGAAGGTGGGACGAGCAGCCGGAGGCTTTCACCAGCTGCTGGCCACTGGAAGGAGGTGATCACACTTTATTTATCCTCATGACTCTGTAGGGAGAGTTTGGTCTCTGCTGAATGACAGGAAGCCAAAGCTGGGAAGGGCCAGATGACGACAGGGTCCTCAGGGATGCCCGAGGAAGGAGCATCGTGCAGTTGGCCACGGCATGATGGGACGAGGTGATACAGTGCTGAAAGTGAGGAGAGGAAAGCCACAGTCACAGAACAAGTCGCTCTCCTAGGGGGCTTAAATGGGGGCAGGAGGGAAGGGAGGGGCGTTGGGGGCTAGGGCAGGGGTGGTGCTGGAATTCTGTGCACGGGAAACATCAGCATGAGCAGTGCCACGGGCGATGCACATCACGGAACCCCGATCAATCCAGAAGAGCAGTGAAAGTCAAAGGGCGTGCTGTTGACTGTCCCGGACGAACACCAGGTGCGTCTGACGGGCTGCCCTGTGACAAAGCCGCACCATTTACGGGAAAGACTGCAGTTTAGAAACCAGTTGCCTAAAATGGATCCTAGTAGTATCTTCTGGGGAGATACTTTTCCACAGTGTGTTTTATTTATGTATATAAGACCATTTAGAGAGAATATAAATAAAAATTCGTTATGGTAAAAAGAAAGGGAAAAAAGGTACCCTGAGGAAGGCCAGGCAGGGATGTGGGCTCTGTCCAGCTGTCCCTATTCTAGAGTGAGGACTTGGATTGGAGGCAGGCAGAGCACTTGCCTTCCGTGTGGCAAAACCCAAGCTCCATCCCTGGCATCCCATATGGTCAGGAGTGATCCCTGAGCACAGAGCCAGGAGTAAGCTCTGAGCACTGCTGGGTGTGGCCCCAAAATCAGGAAATAGAGAGTGTGGGGAGAAATGCCCTAAAGTGGAGAAGGCGTTGGCCTTGGACTCCCCCAGCCAGCAGACCCTGGCGTGAGCTCAGCATGTGTTTCCTCCTCCACTGCATCTCCCCAACTCGCACCCCAGTTCCTGCCTCCTGGAGACCCACTGGCATGCTCAGGAGATACCAGAGCCTCTTGGATTCTGTCTTTTCAGGACCCAAAGGAGCCACACTTAATTTCAGTTTCAAAGGACAGGTTGGGATTCCTTCTGGATTTTCTTTCATTCTTCTTCTTTCCCCTCCCTCTGTCTTTCCCCTCCCTTTCTCCTCCCCTCCTTCCCTCCCTTCCTCCCTCCCTTTCTCATCCCTCTCCTCCCTCCCTCCCTCCTTCCTTCTCTTTCTTTCTTTTTCTTTCTCTTTCTTTCTTTCTTTCTTTCTTTCTTTCTTTCTTTTCTTTCTTTCTTTCTTTCTTTTCTTTCTTTCTTTCTTTCTTTCTTTCTTTCTTTCTTTCTTTCTTTCTTTCTTTCTTTCTTTCTTTCTTTCTTTCTCTCTTTCTTTCTTTTCTCTCATTCTCTTTCTTTCTTTCTTTCTTCTTCTTTCTTTCTTTCTTTCTTTCTTTCTTTCTTTCTTTCTTTCTTTCTTTCTTTCTTTCTTTCTTTCTTTCTTTCTTTCTTTCTTTCTCTTCTCTTCTTTCTTTCTTTCTTTCTTTCTTTCTTTCTTTCTTTCTTTCTTCTTTCTTTCTTTCTTTCTTTCTTTCTTTTTCTTTCTTTCTTTCTTTCTCTCTCTCATTATCTTTCTTTCTTTCTTTCTTTCTTTCTTTCTTTCTTTCTTTCTTTCTTTCTTTCTTTCTTTCTCTCTCTCTCTCTCTCTCTCTCTTTCTTTCTTTCTTTCTTTCTTTCTTTCTTTCTTTCTTTCTTTCTTTCTTTCTTTCTTTCTTTCTTTCTTTTCTTTCTTTCTTTCTCTTCTCTCTCTCTCTCTCTCTTCTTTCTTTCTTTCTTTCTTTCTTTCTTTCTTTCTTTCTTTCTTTCTTTCTTTCTTTCTTTCTTTCTTTCTTTCTTTCTTTCTCTTCTTCTTCTTTCTTTCTCTCTCTCATTCTCTTTCTTTCTTTCTTTCTTTCTTTCTTTCTTTCTTTCTTTCTTTCTTTCTTTCTTTCTTTCTTTCTTTCTTTTTCTTTCTTTCTTTCTTTCTTTCTTTCTTTCTTTCTTTCTTTCTTTCTTTCTCTCTCTCTTTCTATCTTTCTTTCATTTTGGCAGCTTCTTAATACATTACATCTGATAACCTCAAATAAAGCTGTACCCAGATTTATGTTTTCTCTGGGCTATCAGACCCCCTCCTGAGATATCCGAGTGAAGGGCCCAGTGAAACCGTGATTGCAAACATGATTGGCGTGTGGTAGGCAGAATGTGGTGGCTCCTGCTCTTCCTGCTGTGGGGAGATGGACGCTCACTCAGTGTGGCCAATGCTGCCCGCTGTGGGGTCCGTCAGTGCATGGAGGGCCTGGGGTGCTGCCCACCCTCGGTCAGGTGCCGTCTCTGCCCCCTGAGCCCCCTCTACTCTTTGGGATCATATTTCTGCACAGAGAGAGCCATGATTTTAGGGAGTGGAGGGCAGGCTGGTGCATGCCCGAGCACCCCTCAGGGTCCTGCCTGCTGGGTGGTCAGGAGAGGCCCCGAGCCCCGTGTCTCCCTGCTGGGTGGTCAGGAGAGGCCCCGAGCCCCCTGTCTCCCTGCTGGGTGGTCAGGAGAGGCCCTGAGCCCCGTGTCTCCCTGCTGGGTGGTCAGGAGAGGCCCCGAGCCCCTTGTCTCCCCTGCTGGGTGGTCAGGAGAGGGCCCCGAGCCCCCTGTCTCCCTGCTGGGTGGTCAGGAGAGGCCCTGAGCCCCGTGTCTCCCTGCTGGGTGGTCAGGAGAGGCTCCGAGCCCCGTGTCTCCCCTGCTGGGTGGTCAGGAGAGGCCCCGAGCCCCTTGTCTCCCTGCTGGGTGGTCAGGAGAGGGCCCTGAGCCCCGTGTCTCCCTGCTGGGTGGTCAGGAGAGGCCCTGAGCCCCCTGTCTCCGTGCTGGGTGGTCAGGAGAGGCCCTGAGCCCCGTGTCTCCCCTGCTGGGTGGTCAGGGAGAGGCCCCGAGCCCCGTGTCTCTGTGCTGGCCACAGCTGTTGGCAACTGCAGCCACGTACATGGCAGATGTCCTGGGTTTCTGGGACAGTCCCAATTTCCCAGCTTCTCTCTGGTTGTCAGACAAATGTGCTGCTTTATAGTTCAGGAATTATGGGGCCGCTTCGCACGGCTGTAAATCTGTCAGCTCGGGTAGGTCTATCCCAGAAAGGTGTGAACTCTGGACGGGCAGCAAGGCGAAGCGGAAAGGCCGGCCGGGAACTGGGACCGGGGGCCTCGGAGGAGCTGGTGGGCTGAGCACTCGCTCTGCATGCGGGGCCTCTGTTTGAATCCCACCACCTCCACACAGTTCCTCCTGGTCCCCCAGAACCAGTCCCTACATCATAAAACTGGCAGGAGCCTCTGAGTACCACCAAAGGGGGCCCTAAAATAACCCTCCACAGACCATAGCAGGCTCCGCAGACCTGGGGAGAAATAGACCCATTTTCCAAGGTGGGTGGTAAGGCAGAGAATAAAGCTCAGAGAAGTTGCTCGGGGCCCTTGGCAAGTAAGAAATGAAACTTGAGGGGTCAGAGCAATGGTATACCGGGAAGGGTGTTTGCCTTGTGTACATACAGTTGACCCTGATTTTATCCATAGGGCCCTCTGAGCCCCACCTGGAGTAATTCCTGAGCGCAGAGCCTGGCGTAAGCCCTGGGCACTTCCGGGGTGGCCAGGAAACAGATGAATTTTGAATTGGAATGAGGCCCTGCGTGTCTTTGACAGTGGGTCCAGAGTGATGGGGAGACGGTGGGTGCTGTCTGCTACTGTGGGCAGCCTGGGGTTGGCTCGTGCTCGACCTGCCTGGTGCTATCCCGGACGTGCAGAGGCGGCCGCATTGCCCAGCATCAGTCAGCGTGATGGCTCCCTTCAGCCTGGCCTGGACGGCTCCCATCCGGTCCCTCGGCCCCTGCCCAGCTCCTGCCGCACCTGCAGGCGGGTGCAGGGCTGTGGCCAGCTGCGGGCTGCAGGGGGTGAGTCTGGTGATGGAGCTTCTGCTAAATATGACACATCTGGTCCTCTGTGAAGGGAAGAATTTATGGGCACGAACCTGCAGACCGAGTGTCCTGGCTATGCTGGTCAGGCTGATGGATGCCCCGGGCCCTGGGCCTGCCCGTAACTCAGGGGGTGGCTGTAAATCCTAAGGCTGGCCCGCACGAGGTCCTCATGCAGGACAGCCACCTGGTTTCCTGCCCGCCAGCTCCATCAGGGAGGCGAGAGTGGGGGACTCCAGCCCCAGCTTACCCAGAGGGGACCTCACAGCTCGGTCGCTTTGGCTTGGGGCCATGTCTAGCAGTGCTCAGGGGCTTACTCTTGCCGCTACACTCAGGGATCACCCTGGGCAGGGCAAGGGAGCGTGTGGGGTGTCTGGGGATGAACCTAGGTCAGCCACATGCCAAGCAAGCGCCCTCCCTGCTGTGCTGTCACTCAGGCCCTCTTTAGCCTTTGATACCTGCTGACCGTCCCCCATCCTGCATACAGGCCCACGGGGGCCGGCTCCGGAGCCAGGGTGGAGCGTGGCGGCTGGCTGACTCCCTCCAGCCATCAGCGCCAGTTCGCAGGTGGGTAGTGCAGAGTGCAGAGCTTTTTACACTCCCCCCCCACCCCACACACACACACACACACACACACACACACACACACACACACTGGGGAAAAGAGGAGAAACAGTTTGCAGACCGCTAAGGCAGAAACAAATTCCTATTATTTCTAATAAGAATATTTGTATGTTGGAGTTGGAGAGATGGTCAAGAGTAGCAGGGAAGACACTTATTTACCTGCTGCCGACCAAGTCCGAGCACCCGATAAGGTGCCCTGAGCCCAGCCAGAGCGATCCCTTCAGGAGAGCTGTAAGAGACTGTCTGGATGTTAACACTAACAGCCGTATGTGTGGTCGGACATAGGCATCAAAAACTGTCTTAGGGACAGGCAGGACATCTCAGCCCAACTGCACGAGGCCACGCTCTGGGAGTGCTGCTTTGCCGAGGAGCAGCCCTGGTGCTCCGGCAGTGCTCACTCCCCCAGCACTTCGGCCGAGGGGGGCTCTCCCCCTGCAGTGCTCACTTCCCAGCACTTGGCTGAGGGTGCTCTCCCTACAGTGCTCATTCCCCCAGCACTCGGCCGAGGGGCTCTCCCTGCAGTGCTCACTCCCCCAGCACTCTACCAGAGGGTGCTCTCCCTGCAGTGCTCACCCCCAGCACTTCGCCGAGGGGGCTCTCCCTGCAGTGCTCACTCTCCCAGCACTCTACGGAGGTGCTCTTCCTACAGTGCTCCCTCCCTCAGCACTCGGCTGAGGGTTCTCTCCCCTGCAGTGCTCACTCCCCAGCACTCGGCTGAGGGTGCTCTCCCTGCAGTGCTCACTCCCCAGCACTTCGGCTGAGGGTGCTCTCCCATCCTTCACCAGCTCTGCTTCCTGGCTGGACCCTCTGCCACCACATCCACCTCTCTTCCTTGGGCCCAACATGTGTGAGCGGATGAGTGACATCGAAGTTGAACAGAACCAGCCTTTTGGCCCTTGCCACAACTTCGCTGGGTTGTAGGACAGAGTTGCTGGAGTGGAGCTTGAAGGCAGTGGAGCCCACGGGTGCAGGGAAGAGCCGTTTCTTCCACTTCCGCCTCACGTCCATGCCACTGTTCCCTTTGTCCTGGCCTCAGTCTCCAGAGTCCAGAGAACGGCTTTAGTCCTGTCGAAGGTTGAGACTTGCAGGCGATTGTGGCTTGTGTACTGTTTCGCTTTCTGCAGTTTGGGGGGCCCTGCTGGTGGTGCTCCATGGGCCCTGCTGGTGGTGCTCCATGGGCCCTGCTGGTGGTGCTCCATGGGCTCTGCTGGTGGTGCTCCATGGGCTCTGCTGGTGGTGCTCCATGGGCTCTGCTGGTGGTGCTCCAGGGGCTCTGCTGGTGGTGCTCCATGCGACCTTCTGGGGTGCTCTGTGGAGCTCCTGATTCTGTGCTCAGGGACCAGGCAGTGCCAGGGAAGGCCCTGGACCTCCCCCCACTGACCGGCACTCCAGTCTGCAGCTTGACTTCCCCGACTCTCGTCTGTGGGGACTGTAGAACCCGACTCCCGCAGAGTGATCTGGCGGTGCTCCTGTTTGTTCCTTCCCCTTTAGAATCATTGCCTTTCCGTTCCTATCGAGTGCAATGTAGCAGTAAGGGGTGTAAACCTCAAGTGGACAGCGCCTGGGATTATCTCAAATCGCCACGCTCTTGTGCTCCGTCCCCGCGTGCTAGAGAATGTTCCATTCCAGATGGCCTCCAGGAGCCCAGTGGAGCTCCTGACCTGTGTCCCCAGCGTCGTCCTGTTGATTCCGTGCCGTGCGCCAGATCCCTGAGTATTATTTTAATTTTGTTTATTTATTTTTCTATCTTTTGTGCCACACCCGGCAATGCTCAGGGGTTATTCCTGGCTCTGCACTCAGGAATTACTCCTGGTGGTGCTTGTGGACTGTTGGAGGACAGTTTTAGCTATTCTGGGAGTTTTGTTGTTTTGCCCACTCCCAGCTTAATCTTATTTAAGTCAAGGTTCATTCTAATGAGATCTCTCTTCTATGTAAACACTGCTAGAGGGTATGGCACTTACAGAAGTCACCTTGATTGAATAACTCCTGACTTATACATCTACTAAGACTTCTATGTTTTCTAGATTGGGCACAGCTCCTCTTTATACCCACTGCACCCAGCACGGGACAGTTAGAATTTACCAGGAGACTACCACCCTGGCTACGCTGAGACTATAAGAAGACTCTAGGAAGGATCATACTAGTTTGCTCTAAGCAGGCGAGTGTGACCCTTTCAGTACACAAGAACAAGATACTCAGAATCACCCTGGTGCAGATAATAATAAGAAGGACCTTGTGGGTGCCATCTAGATTACATGAAGCTCATGAAGTTAAGATGTATTACTTTATATCAGCCCCTCTCTCTCCACTGTTTTACATAAGAGATAATCTCGGGATTAGACCTTGGCATAACCTTTGTTTATACCTGCAATAGGGTGTGGCACTACCTTCTGTTTAGAGTTCTTTGTTGACATGACCCTCCCAGTTGGATTACTTTGGTGTATATAAGGGGCTGACTTGAGGCCCCTTCACGCTTCACTTTTGCCTTTTGGGCCTTTTCGTTTTCGGCTTTTTGGCTCCTCAGCCTTTAGGCTTTTGGCTCTTGGCTTTATGCTCTTTGGCCTTTTACTCCTTCTGGGTAGGACTCAGCTCGGGTGAGATCCTCTCTCTTTGGTGGGAGACTTAGGCTCTCTTGTATGGTCTAAGTTCGGACCAGAGCTAGAGTTTGTTCATTATATTGGATTGCTGTGGATGAGCTTTTGTACTATAAAAAGCCATTTTTTGGAACTGCACGGACTCGTGAGTTTTCATCTGTTCTCCCGCGTCCTCGGAGGTAAAAGAGAACTTCTGTCCCGACACTGTCGGGGACCCCTTTGGCGTTCCCGACAGTGGACCATACGGGATGCCGGGGATCAAACCCGCCAAAGCTTCATGCAAGGCAAATGCCCTCCCCACTGTGCTGTTGCTCGGTATTTAGAGGCACTGACTGTGGGTCATTTTCTCTCTCTCTTTTTCAAGACTAAATAATTCTCCCTCTGGGAATAAAGTGCCTTTGGCACACGATTAATGGATCATGCAGGGATGTGGCTCAGAGGTAGAGCATTTGCCTTGCACACGTGAGGCTGGGAAGCGAAGCCCCACACTGCCCTCACACACTGCCCACAATATACTGCCCACATACTGCCCACACACACTGTTCCCATACTGTCCCCCCACCACACTGCCCACACACACACTGCCCACACACACATTGCCCCCCACACTTCACACACACACACTGCTCCCCACACTGTCCCCCCCAAACACTGTCCAACACACACACTGTCCAACACACTGCCCTACACACTGCCTGAAAGTTTCCTTCAGTTTCTCCCTTTGTTTCTAATCAGACCCGTCCCTGAGCCCTCAGATGGCCTCGCCCTGCTGGGCAGCTCTCATCTCCATCTGCCTACATGGCCCAGCCGGCCTTGCCAACTTCTGGTCTTGAACCTCACGTCCTAGAGTGGCTGAGGCTGGTTGCCTGCCCCGGATTGTGTCAAGGAAGCAGTTTACCGGGTCCCCTCCACTCTTCACCAATAGGAAACTCAGAGACTGCCGTAAAGGGTTGTGGTGCTCTGGCCTCTAACATGACCCGAAGAGCATCTTTGTTACTTGCCTTGTTGCTCCTGCAGCTTGGAACACAGATGGGGTCCGGCGTAGCTCAGTGAGAAGGTCCTGCTATGCTCTTGTGGTGCGCTGGTGGAGACGGGAGTGCTTTATAGCTGTTACTCGCTACTGTGTCCTTAGCATATCTTGTGACCGCATGGTTACAAAGTAGCTGCTCCACCCCCAGGTTTCACATCCATATCCCAGTCAGGAAGTGAGAAGAGGAAGGTTTTTCTGTAGGAGGCTTTGTCCTTTGGTAAAGGTAAGAAAGTTCTCCTTTGCTGCCTGATCCACTTTATGGCTGGAACAGTGACGTGCCCACACTCACACGAGGCCCCAGCCAACAGGGATGAGCTCACCCGTCTTGACTCATCCTTGGGGCTACACTGAGCTGAGTGATTGTCTGTCAGAGGATGAATCGGAGTTCCGTCAGCAAGGGAGGAGGGAGAGGGAGCACGAGAGGGAAAATGGTTCAGAAGTTCCTAAGGCAGCTTTTGGCCTCGTGTTGGTCTGTCTTAGAGAATTGTCTTCATTGCGGGTGCCGGTGCTGGGAGCTCACCTCAGGACTCCGGTGACCCCCTTCCGGGCCGCCTGATGCTTCCAGCAATGCCTTTCTCTGTGACATTGGTGCAGGGGGCCGGGACAGCGGCAGGGGCTCGCGACCCACGACTGGTGCAGGGACGTGGCAGGAAGACCCCGGTTCAGCTTAGGGGGGACCCCCACCAAAGCGCCCCCCAGGCCATATGCTGACAACAAAACCACGGCTCCTGATGCATCCCTCGGGAACACTCAGGCCTGAGTCTTGCCATGAGGACCCTGAGGGGAGGGCTGTGGTCCGGAGGGTGACAGGGCTGTGCAGGCGTGTCTCAGGGACAACGTCTGTGCTGAAAAGTTTCTGGCGGTCCCCCAAACTCCAGCAATCTGGGATCCATAGCATCTAGGTGAGCTCACACCTCCAGGCTGGGTGTCACATATTTCTGGGTGTTCCACGTCCTTCCCGGTTCTCGGGTCCTGGGTGTTGTTCTGGGACCAAGGCAGGAGCAAAGTGACTGAGGCTGGGAGCGGGAGGGTGGCACACAGGTGGAGGAGGGGCGGAAGCAGTCACCAGCCCCCTGCGGCCTCTCACTGCCATCTCAGCTGGACTCCCCTGGCCATGGCATGGTCTTGTCCCACTGGTCCAGGCAGGGTGGACCAGCCCCTCTGGGAGGGGAGATCTCTGCCACCGCAGATATTCAAGCAGAGCACCGCAAGCCTGTGCTGGGAGCACTGTGCACTGGCGCATGCATCCGGGTAACGCTCCTTTGCTATGGAGCAGGGGACTGGCCCTCACCTGCACCCGCCCGGCACTCACAGGCTGTGTCTGGGAGCCAGTGACCCTTTCTCTCTCTCCCTCTGCGTTCTCACCTAGAAACTGCTGAGGGCTGTGAGAGCTTGTTTGAGATCAGATGAGAGCCTGACCAGGGAGACGGTCCAGAGATTTGGCAGCTGGAGAATCACGATTGCCACGGCTTAGTTCACGCGCGAGGGAAAATCCAAACCTCTTTCAGAGAGTCCGAATGAAGTCTGGGTTTTAGAGGACGTCTCTCAAGCAGACAGGACACTGAAAGTTAAACAACTGTTTCCCATTGGCACGTAATTGGCATTTAACAGTATGGACCGAATGCGGTGTACGTTGGTAATGCGTACATTGGTAGATTTGGTACGTGTATATATTAAGGAATGAATGAGAGGTTATTCTGTAAGGGAGAGGCACTAAGCTGAGGCCAGGGGCAGAAGCACAGAAGTGCATAGGAAAGAAATAGTCTAGGCTCTGCAGTGGAAGGCCACCTCTTCTTCCCATGCTCTCTCCCTTGCCGAGCTGACTAATGTGTGCCTTGAAGAGTTGAAAGATGAAAGTTGCCACTGTCTTGGCAGGGTGAGGAGGCTGGTGGTTCTGCAGGAGACTAGACGGAAGGAAGGTCCTGAGGAGGCGGGTAATGCCCTAGAGCAGTTTCTCAGCTAAGGGTTCTCTTCGCTGCATTAAAGGTCTTTAAAGACACCCTCCAGGTGTGTCTGAAATGCACGGTTCAAAAGTTTCAGGGTAGAAACCGGGACTGGTCATCTGGCCTGTTTTGGTGGGGCTCCCCAGTGTCCTGGGAGCTGGAAAACCCTCCCGATGATACTCGGCATGACCCCTGGCCTCATGGTTCCGATCCTTGGGGCCTGCAGTTGGTGCTACTCAGATCTGGTGGTGCCTGGGATTGAGCTCGGGGCCTCGTGGGCGCCTGTTCCCCCTCAGCCCTCCTCTGGCTTCTTTTCAAAGGTGGGTTTGTGAGTGGGTGGGGAGATACAGGGGTTTCTCTGAAGGGGGGCTTCTGGTAGCTGTCAATTCAGGGCCCTTTGGGGGAAGCGGGGCTTTCTGTTTTTCTCACCTGGACTCTGCCTCCTGCTTTTTTTTTTTTTTTTTTTTTTTTGGTCACACCCGGCAATGCTCAGGGGTTTCTCCTGGCTCTGCACTCAGGAATTACTCCTGGCGGTGCTCGGGGACCATATGGGATGCCGGGATTGACCTAGGCCGGCATGGGCTGGCCGCGTGCAAGGCAAATGCCCTACCCGCTGGGCTATCGCCCGGCCTGGCCTCTGCCTCCTCGTCCGGCTTTGCAGGCTCCTGGAGGGACTTTCAGACTTGACCCCTCTCAGGCTCCTGCCATGAAGCCTCCTCCGGTCTGGGCGCGGGACGCGGGGATCTGCTTCTTCCAGGATCACCTTGGTTCATTCCACTCAGACTGCTCTGACTGGCAGCCAGGTGAGGGTGCCCCAAGTAGAGGTGGGTGCAAAGGGCTGTCTGTGCCCTGGGCTAGCAGCTGTTGCTGGGATCGTTCTCGGTCTGGCTTTGAGGAAGTTTCTCTGAGGCGGTTCAGGTCTGATGAAAGGAAGGTGCTGTGTTTCGGGAGGGTTGGAGGAACGTTTTCATCTATTTTATTTTGTGTAAATTCTCCCCCTCTCCCAAGCAGAGGTGATGCTGGTTTACAAGGCTTCTGTTTTAGGGGTGCAGTTTCACACCTCTTCAGAGCACATTGCCTCTCTAGGCAGACTTTGGAGATGGTTGGTTGGCTGCGGTGATGCCCAATCTCATTGACTTTGCTCTGGGAGCTCCTGATGGGTCACTCTGCCAACGGACACAACCGTAGGGGACAAACACGAGAGAGACTTACAGTGACGTTTTCTGTTGGAAGCTCCTGTCAAGGCAGTGTGCTTGATCTCGAAGGAACCCATGAAATCTGCAGCCACAAGCGTTTCCAGCTGTCTGTAAGCTGCTCACATGGGCGGGCATGTCATCGAATGAGACACTGGTCTCACCCACCAACGAGGCTGGACATTTCAGAGGCTGGGGGTACCCCGTGGCTCATTTCAAACCAGGTCCTTTCATTTGTTTGTGTGTTTGTTTGGTTTTTGAGTCACACCTGACAGTGCTCAGGGCTTATTTTTTTGCCTTTTTTTTTGGGGGGGGTCACACCCAGCGATGTTCAGAGGTTACTCCTGATTCTGCACTCAGAAATTACTCCTGGCAGTGCTTGGGGACCATATGGGATGCCGGGATTGAACTCAGGTCCCCTGCATGGAAGGTAAATCCCCTCTCCTCTGTGCTATTGCTCCGGCCCCCATCAGGATTTATTCCCTGGCTCTGAGCTCAGGGATCACTCCTGGCAGTGTTCGGGGACCATATGGGGTACCCAGGGATAGAACCTGGGTCCACCACAGGCAAGGCCAGTGTCCTACCCGCTGTACTATCACTCCAGACCCTCAAATCAGATTCCACTCCTCTGTTCCCCTTCTCACCTGCGAGGGAGGCTGGCCGGCATTGCTGACCTTGTAGCCTTCTCTCATTTATAATGAAACAAAGTCAAAAACCCCACTCTGCAGAAAAACTTTAACCTTCCTTTTTAGAAACGGGCCTGAAAGGTCCACGCTGGGTCCCGGAGATTTCCGGGGCTCAGCTGGGAGCGATGCCCGGCTGCAGCCTGGCCTGTCATGTGGAGACACTCTGGGAGCTCTTTGTTAGTGGCTTTGCTGCGTCTGATAAATGCGTTTATCTTTCTCTGGCAGGCAACTGCGGGCCAGGTGCTGGGGGCTGGGTGAGCTGCCGCAGGGGCCTCTGGCAACGTCTCTTGGTGACATTCCCATGGGCCGTCTCAAGGTTCTGGACCCAGGGTTAGGGTTAGGGGGTGGGGGCCCTGGGAAGGCACCAAGCTTTGGGTGTAGGAGGTATCCTCTTCCCCATAGCTGGTTTCCTGTGGCCAGAGAGGGATGAAGTGATGGGATCTTGTAGTGTGGCAATGTGGGTCTGGGTCAGGACTCTTGCTGGCTCTTCCTCATTCAAGGATGAATCCTGAGAGCTGGAGAGTGGCCACATGCGCTCAGCCTCAGGGCCTCTCATCCCCCCCATCCTTTGGCCCACCTGTTCTCCCCAGACTCCTGTGAGCAGCTTTGGTTTGTTTTGGAGCCATACCCAGTGATACTCAGGGCTTACTCCTGCCTTTGCACCCAGGGGTCACTTCTGGTGGCTCTGGGGATCGAACCCAGGTCAACTGCTTGCAAGGCACATGCTCTCTCTGCAGTATTATAGCTCCAGCCCCAATGTGGCAGCTTTGACACCACAGCATGCACCCACTGTGGGGTCAGTCTGGAACTTTCTGTGGCATGTGGTGGCTGCTGGGTGCACTCCCGCAGGCAGGGGACCCTGGCAGTGGACATGCCCTGCAGGGCTGCTGGAAGGAGTGCCCTGTTGCAGGACACGCTGCCCAGAGCCTCTGCATCTTGCCTAGAGCTACCTCCTGCAGGCCACTTTGTAGATAGGGGCAGGAAAACAGTTTGGATCTGTGACTCTATGTGGCATACAGACTCATAACTTACCATGTATTCTATGTGAGCTGGTATAAATATTTTCTCTCATGCTATCATAATCATTGTGGGACTAGACAGATTTTACCAGTATTTTTATCTGGCTATATTAGATCTCTAAATATAATCTAGTTATAATTAGATCAGAGAGAAATGCTGTTTGTTCCAAGCAAGCAAGCATGGCTGTCTAATAAGTCTAAAGGCTAATAGCCAAAACAACTATGAAGTAAAGACAAGGATCTTGTGAAGGCTTGGAGAAATCTATACCTGGCTGTAGAATATCCATTGGTACAGATACATGCCCTTCCCTGCTCTGCATAGGGCCTTCAGGGAAACTTCACGGGCAGACCTTGGCTGGGGCAATAGTAACATTTCAGTGGGACTAGGTGAGGTCCTGGGAGAAGCAAACACCTGAAGGGATTGGCCTTAACTGCTATCTGCTGATGTGGGCCAGTCAGGGCTGAAAGATATAACAGTAGTAGCCCTCTCTCTTCTGTCTCCTCTCTCCCTGCCTGCTCTCTGCCTCTGCTCTCCTCTCCGTCCTCTGCCCTGTTGGGCCTTAGCACGTGGTAGTGGCCATCTTGGCCTAGGATTCTAAACCTACACATGGCTGGGGCCCTGCTAGGAACCTAAAGTCTGGGGTTTTCCTGTTGTTACTTGTCACTTGTCTTCCCATTGTTCATCAATTTGCTCTAGCGGGCGCCAGTAATGTCTCCATACATTGTGAATGTGGTCCGTTATTGTTACTGATTTTGGCGTATCGAATACACCACGGGTAGCTTGCCAGGCTCTGCCGTGGCTCTAGGATCATCCCAAGGAGCCCAGTCTTTTTCTATGTCAGACCATCAACCATCCAGAGCCCACGGGCAGAGCCCTAGGGTGTGGACAAGCCTGTCTCCTGTCTGCCACCTGCCAAATTCAGGGGTTTTCTTGTTACTGAATTATATACCAGAACAAGTGAGAGTAAAAGCCTTTGAAACTTCGCTGGATTTGTGAGTCTTTCTCTGTCTGCCAGCCACCGATCCCCTGGGGCAGAAGGGGATCCCTGCCTCTACTCCCCGATTTTTGTCAGGGAACCCTGTGTTCTCCGACAAGTGGAGACCCCACCTAGATGACTGTCCTGCTCCCTGATTTTGTCGGGAACCCAGTGTTCTCCGACAGAGCCCCAGGCTGGCTGTAGAGCTCCTGAGCCCTGCTGGCAGGAGCCTGCCCCAGGAATGGACACAGAAATGGACCGTGTGTCCCCACAGCAGATGGGTATGTCCAGGCCCCTTGACTGACCTTCTCTGCTCCCCGCGACTAGCTCAGCCATCCCCTGCCCCTGCCCGCACTCCTCCCTCCCCCCCAGCTCCTGTGACACTCCAAGTGCTGCTCGACAAAGCCACAACTGTGGCAGCAGGTGTGAGCAGGTGGATCCAGGGTGGGGGGCTACCGGAGAGAATGGCGCAGGGGGGGGGGGGGAAGGTGGGCTCGGGGTGTGCTCTGAATTCTGGGAGGAGAAGGGGGAGAGAAGGGGCACCCCGGCTCTGCAGATACTCACAGCCGGCATCTGAAGGTTGACACTTTTTTGTTGTTTGTGGGTCACACCTGGCAGTGCTCAGGGGTTGCTCCTGGCTCTGTGCTCAGGAATTACCCCTGGCGGGCTCGGGGACCCTGTGGGATGCTGGGGACTGTAGTCATCCTGCGCATTATCTGGGCTCTGGGAACATGAAGATAGTCCATCAGTTTAGGGAAATCAAAGACTGTATGCGCAGCATGGCAGAGGCCACCCACATGGGCCATGGACTTGTGGTCATGTGACAAAGTTTACTGGGAGGACAATGGTTATATAGGGGAAGAAAGGGATGTGTCATGTGTGGATTACGAGATGGGAAGAGGAAGGTGAAATCTGGGTGATATGGGCTAGACCCTCCGACCTCCGTTGACAATCGAGAGTCAGGGTCACTGTCTCGTTTGCCAAGGGATCGAAAATGAGACTGGCTGGACATGTAATACAATTTGGAGACGACCACTGGACTAGAGCTGTTACCGACTGGATCCCACGGAATGTCAAAAGATCACGTGGCCGCCCACCTACAAGATGGTCAGATTTCTTCACCAAGACACTGAACAAATGATTTGAGGCTCTTTGTATTTCTGAAGCAAGCAGATGCCATTGGGCTACATTGGCACATGATAGGGTCAAATGGAAACACTACTGGTGCCCACTAGAGCAAATCAACGGATAACGGGATGTCAAGTGATCAAGTGATGGGCTAGGCAGGATGGAGTGTCACGAGGTGTCATGGGGTTTCTGAGTTAAAGCAGAGGTGGAACACTGAGATTTACAGCCTCACAGCTGTCGGCTCCCCTGTCGCAAGCCCCTAGTGACAGGCCATTGAAATGGACTGTGTGTCCCCATAGCAGATGGGTATGTCCAGGCCCCATGATTAGCATGGCTGTGGGAATACCCTGCCCATTCCCCTGGCAGCAGCTCGTCCCCATCAAGGCTGGGCCTCAGGGCCTTTCCCATGCAAGCTCAGCAGTCAGGATAGTCAGGGGAGCTGCGCCAGCAGGATCGAACCCGTGCCGAGCGTGCGCAGGGCGGGCACCCTACAGGCTGTATGGCCGCCTCCGGCCCGCAGGTGTGTGGAGGCCGAGGCACACCTGCAATAATCCGCGTGTGAGGCTCTGCATGAGGTGGGGACACGGGGTGGGCTTCGTGGTGGGCAGCCTGCTGGGGTGGCTTCTCCATGAGGCTGTGGAGTCAGTGAGCATGTGAGTGTCTGATGGGCTCTGCCTTGTCGGGTGACACGCCCCTACTTTAAGCTCCAGCTACACTTAGTTTGCAGCCCCTCCCAGCTCTGCTAGGGAGGCTTTGAATCAGCTCTGGCACTTGTAAAGCCAAAAGGCCCACCTGAAGTGCTGCATTTCAATAGAGTTGTTCACCTGGATTCATCTCTAGATAGCCCAGCCCACGATGGGCTGGGCTGGGAAGTTTGGTGGATTTCTGTCTATAAGCTGATTTCTAAAATAAGCTGAGAGAAGAGAGAAGGCCCTTTTGCTATTTTGGCTTCCCTTGGCGGGTTTCCTCTCTCTGTCGTATCCGTTCTCTGTTGGGCTTTAACACATAGTGGCTGCCATCTTGGTCTACACATGGCCGGTGCCCAGCCGGGAACGCAGAGTCCAGAGTTTTTCTTGTTCTTGGATTGTAGATCAGAACCTGTGATAGTAAAGCCTTTTAAAACTGCGCAGGATTCCTGAGTTTTCATCCATCCCCCGCCGGCTCGGAGGTAGAAGGGAACTCGCTTCCTGATATTATTGGGATCCCAGTGGCTCCCCGACACTGTCTGACTGTGCCACAGTTTGAATTCCGGTGTGCATAAAGCCCCGTTGCCCCCTCCCTGGCCTGTTCCCTGAGCCCCTCCCAGGCACACACTCTGGCTCTTGTGGCCCCAGCATGCTCCTGCCTCTGGGCTCGTGCCAACAGAGCGGGCACCACCACCTGCAGTTGTACCAGTGTATGACAGTGACCTGAGCCGTCACGGCTGGCGGAGTGGGCGTGGGGCACAGACACCGTGACTGTGCCGGAGTCAGCCCCAGCATCTGGGAACCCTCCTCTGCTGCTGACACGCTGACTCCGTGATTCTAATTTGGCCCGGGATCCCCAGAAGGAGCTTGTTGGCTGGGAGAGTTTGACAGTTCCCTGGGGAAAGTCGCTGATGGGAATTTCCAGGACAGTGTGTAAGAGATCACTGCTGAGCACTGAAAGGTTTCACGCTGATCAGAGCCAAACTCCCCGCCCCCCCCCCCCCAAGGACCAGCCCCTGGGGACTCCCCAGGTCCAGGACTTAAAGCGAAACAGCCCGACCTGGCCCAGGGTGGGGAGTTCTTCTGCCCTCACCCCATTGCTAAGTTCTCTGGCCACCATGACTCTGTGTGCATGAGTGTGTGTGTGTGTGTGTGTGTGTGTGTGTGTGTAAGTGCAGCTTGTGTGTGTGTTGGGGGTACTTGCAGGTCCTCAACAGACAATGGCATTTTAGGGGTGTCTCTGACTCATCTGTTTAGAGCCTTGCCTCTTATTCCAGAAAAGCTGGTATTATCCCAAGAAAAATTAATGACTGCTGGGCCGGAGAGATAGTACAGGGGATAAGCGCTTGCTTCACGTGGGGCTGGCCCTGGTTGGAGGCCCAGCACACACACACACACACACACACACACACACACACACACACACACGGTCTGGGGACTCCGTGGGGTCTCTGAGCACTACCAGGGCTCACTTCTGAGCAGAGAGATGGGACTAGCCTTATGCACAGCAGGGTGTGACCCAACCCACTCCAGGAAATTAGTGAAATAAATAAAAGGATCAGCTGGAAAAATTAGTGACGGTGCCTTTGGGCAGTGTTGGAAGTCAGCCCAGGGCGGGTTTCCCTGTCAATCTGGTCATTGCTGGTCCAGGTGCTCGCAGGTTGCCTTTGCGCTCTCTCTCTCTCTCTCTCTCTCTCTCTCTCTCTCTCTCTTTGTCTCTCTCTGTCTCTCTCTCTCTCTCTGAAGACAGATGCATTCTGCAGCCCCCTGGTTCTGAGGGTTCGAGGGCCAGTCCAGCTGGTCTCTGAGGGTCCCTCTGGCGCCTGGTTCCAGAAATCAGGCTCTTGAAGGGCGGGCGGCTTGCAGGAAGAAGACCAGGATGGGGACGGGAGTGCGGAGGCTCCTGTGTAAACCACCGAGGTGGAAAATTGCTCCTGCAGTTATGATGTCGCCCTTCGGGACGTGAGGGCCATGCTCTCTGCCTCCAACCACGCCTGCTGGAGTCTCTCTGGGTGCCTCATGTCACGGGCGTGTTACTTGTCCTTGGGTGCTGTCGTGGGGAGCTGGGATTGGCAGGACTCAGCAGCTGGCAGTCCCCGCCTCCGGCTCAGAGCCTACAGTGGGCGGATTAGGGCAGCTGGTACTTTCTCCATGGGCTAGGCCCAGTGCCCCCAAAGCCCTGTCCCCCAACTGGCCCCTGGGGCGAGGGAGACAGCTAGGACAGAAGCTGCAGGTTGCCCTAGGGCAGGAAGCAGGTGGCCCCTCGGGCCCAGCCAGCCCTTCCCCGTGCCGTGTGAGGCTGCTTCTCTGTGCCCCCACAGTCCTGATGAACTGCCATGGGGGCTCCGGAGGCTTCTCTCCTCCTCCATCAGCCCAGGTGAACCTGCTTCCCTCTTCCCTCACTGCAGTCATTCAAGAGCTTGGCTCAGCACCAACGGGCCTCCAAGGGCAAGATTCCAGTCAAGGGGGCCAGGGATGCCCCAAATCCCACGAAACCCAGGACTGTGCCCCTGGAGAGTCGAGAGCCCGCCAGAAGGGGTCACTAAGCAGTAGAGGAGTGAGTGTCCAGGTGGTCTCTGGAGGACCGAGGGCCCCTGTAAGTAGACAGAGTGGGTAGTGCCCCCCTGCTGGGTGTCAGCTCAGGGTCAGCGCAGCCAGTTGGGCCCCCTGGGAATGCTGGTCCCCACTGACACTGTGCCAAGCAGGGGACATCAATAGGTGCCCTAACCTGGAAATGTGCCCCTTGCTGACATCTCCTGTCACGGGAGTGGAAGCTTCCAGAAACCCCTGGTTCTTTCCTAGACACATCAGCCAGGGCTGGTCTAGGGCTGAGCGATAGTACAGCGGGGAGGACACTTCCCTGCATGTTGCTGGCCATGTTTGACCCCGGACGTCCCAGGCACCACCAGGAGTGACTCCTGAGTGCAGATGTATCCTGAGCATTACCAGGTGTGGCCCCCAAACAAAAGAGAAGTCCAGCAGCCCCTCACCCCAGGCCCTGCCCCCACCCCGGAGAATGAGGGAGCAGGGCCCGTCCTCACCCCTGGAGGGGCTGCTGGCATAGCTCCAGCTCCCCTACCCCCAGTTTGTCTCTGAGAAAGGGGACTCATCCCCACTGAGAGCCTCAAAGCTGCCCTAAAGGTCAACAGTGATCCGAAACCCAGGTTGGCTTCGAGTGAGCCGAGGGCTGCCATGCCCAGGAACTTGCATCTCAGCCCCTCCCCAGGAGCTGGTAGGGCCAGCGCTGGGCAGAAGCAGGGGTTGGAGGAGTGGAGCCTAGACCTCCCAGGAACCTGCTCCGGGAGACAGGGGGACGGCCAAGGCTGTGGCCAGGCCCTGGACCCCAGCACTGGGCAGGTGCAGTGGGGATGTTGCATGTAGCCGTCTCGCCTGTATCCCTCGCCCGGCCTCTGGGTCAGGCCATTGTGCCTGTCAATGCCCGTGATTGCTTACAGGATGGGAGCCAGGGGCTGGTAGAGGAACATCTGGTCACCTGTACCCTCTGTGCATGGAGCTGAGGGGCTGGTCCCTACGGAGGGTTCCTGTAGAGGGTCCTGCCCAGAGGGTCCTGCCCAGAGGATCCTGCCCAGAGGGTCTCTAACAGGAGGGTCTCTGGAAGGTCCTTGTCGAGAGGGTCCTGCCTGGAGCATCCCTTACCCAGAGGGTTCCTGCCCTGAGGGTCCCTGCCCAGAGGGCTGCCCCACAGGCTGGAAGTGGGGGCCCACCAGAACCGAGTCCGGGGCTCACGGGAAACAGGTGCCCACGGATGTCGAGACAGTGCAAGCCCTGGTTGAGAGTGGGCTGTCAGCCAGATGGCAGAGATGGGTCAGGGTGACAGACACGGCCTGCGAGGACATGGCCCACGCCACTGTCCTGTCTGTCTCTCTCCCAGCATGGTGGCTCGGGGTTGTCCCAGGGCCCAGCCCTGGGCTGTCCGGAAGGAGATGGCATGGCTGGGGCTGAGGAAGTGGGGTGCAGCCTCTAGGGGCAGGGACGCCTCTCTGGGCACCCGGCTAGTGTTGGTCCTTCCCACAGAGCCTCTCTCTGCTGACTGGTGCCCCATCCCCACCCTGGGACACCCAGACAGGTTAAGGGGACAGGGTAGGCCCTCCTGATATCTTCCCGCATGTCTGAGGCAGAGAAACACCCAGGACTGTGCTGTCCTGGCTCCCTTGCTGCTCCTGACGCCACTGAAGGGCTCAGCAGGGCCTCCCAGTGGTCCTGGAAGAAGCAGGTTCTATGCTCTGCCCCATGGGCCCTGGATGGTTGATGGTCTGACATAGAAAAAGACTGCTCCTTGGGATGATCCTAGAGCCACGGCAGAGCCTGGCAAATTACCCGTGGTGTATTCGATATGCTAAAATCAGTAACAATAACAGACCGCATTCCCAATATTAAATGTTAAAGAGTGAGTGCCCTTTTTTTAGGGCAGAGGTGGGAAGGAGGGTGGGAGGGAGGAAGGAAGGAAGAAAGGGGGGAGAAAGGAATAAAGGAAGGAAAAGGGAGGGAGGGAGGAAGGAAGGAAGGAAAGAAGGAAAAGGGAGGGAAGAAGAGAAGGGAGGGAAGGACAGAAGACGAAGGAACTCGCGGGCGAGACGGGAGACTCCCAGAGGTGCGTGAGCCTGGCTGAGGGAGAGCTCTGTGGACTGGGTCATTGTTTGATGCAGGAAGCCTGTGCCTGACCCTGATCTCAGCCCCCGGCACTGTGGGAACAGTCCCCGAGATCAGCCAGGCAACACCACCCCCCCCCCCAACAAACAAACCACAGGCACATTCGTTCTTTCCCCCACCTCAGTCCTGGGCGAGCGGCTGACTCTGGAGCAGCCACTGCTCTTGGAGCCTCAGTTTCCCCACTGGAGAAGCAATGACTACACCATGGTTGCTCGATCTTTTCCGCCCGTGGCCCCGCCTCTTCTTGCTTCCTTCTTCTGACCCCTTAGCCTCATGCTGTGATTTCCACTGTGTCCTCTTGGGACTCTCCTGGACATTGGACATTGCCCCTGGTTGGGAGCTGCTGGACTAGATTACGGATCTGTATGAGGTAACTGATCTCAGATCCCAAGAGTATAACAGATTCCCAGGCACTCACCTTCCTTGTTCATCCATCTAGACAGTGGCCAGGTGCCCACCAGCTGCCCTGGTGAGGGTCGGCCTGCCTCCCTGGGACAGGAAGGGTGGGGTCCCTGAGGTGACCCCAAGAATAATTATTCTTCAAGGAAGCCTTCATGGACGCAGGTCCCTTTCTTGGGCAATTAACGCACGGTGTCATCAGCGGTCAGGGAACACGCTATGATCAAAGGCGGTAATTCAGAGCAAGATTTTGGGCGCAGTGGCACAATATTTGTTCATGATGTTATTGATTCTTATGGTCTGGAGTGAGCTAATTAGTCCCGATCCCAGCTGGACCCTACTGTGCCCGGCCAGGCTAGTGTTCCCCTGACGTCCTCCCCTGGATGGCCCCCACCCTCATGCCCCAGTTCACCACTCTGGGGCAGCTGGTACCACCGCTTTCAAAGAGATCAGAGAAGCTGTGTCTCCCGGAGCCACACATGAATGGGGGAAGCTGATGGGCTCCCCGGAAGCTCCTCTGTGGAGTCACGAGTGAAATGAAACATCTTTGCTTTCATTAGCCAGATGCTGTTAATTGGCTTCGTGGGGCTCCACCGGGCATTGCTTCTGGGAGCGGCGGGAGGGCTTTTCTCTCCGCCTAGGGCCACTTGCTGCTTCTGATGCCCTCAGCCAGGGTGTGGGGGAGCCAGAGACCCCAGAAGGGGTCACAAGGACCCTCCTACTGTGGGCGGTCAGTGGCGTGATCTTAATTCTCTGCTTCTGTCCCCCTCCTGCTGCCTGGCTCGTGTCCTACTGGCCGTGTCTATGAGTGGGCTGCCTGGCTCGCGTCCTAACTGGCCATGTCTATGAGTGGCTGCCTGGCTCCCTCGTGTTGCTGAATCTTGCAATTAGCCTTTGTACTGGCATGACCGTGGCCTCCCACTCATGCTTTCTGTGCGCTCCGTGGGCTGTGCCGTGAGTAATGCGCAAGCGTGGAGTGTGGGCTGTCTGGAGGGGTGAAGCGCGGGGAGGGAGACCCTGCCACCAATATTGCTTAGCTGCAATGACTCGTCCCCTCCCCACAAGGCCCCTCCAGGGAGGCCCGACTTTCTGGCCGGGAAACTGAGGCTTGCTGAGACCTCCACGGCTTGCAGAGCTAGGGGCACAGAGGAAGACAGAGGAGCCCCGTCTCTGCAGACCACGTTCCTCAGCCTGTGGCTCCATCTTCCAATCGGTGCTACACCCCTTACACTTCTGCGTTTTCCACTGGTGGTCCCCCTGCAATACCCCTCAGGGGCTGGGGTCATCTGGCCCCAACTTAGAGTCGCTGTCTCAGCCATGGGTGTCAGGTCACGGAGGTTTTCCTGAGCTGCTGTCTGGGTCTCTCTGGAGCCTGTGCCCGCCCGGCTGGTGGGACGCTCCTCAGAGGAGCCCAGAGGCCCTGTGGGCTGTGTGTGTGTGAGGACCGGAGGAGTTTGTGAGGCCGGAGGAGCATGAGTGAGAGCAGAGAGGAGGAAGAGAGGCTCCGTCAGGCAGACGCTTCACCCCTCCTTCTTGGTCTCCCCCTGCAGGTCTGGGGGGGGGGGGGGGTCTGAGTGAGGGGATATCTCTGTGCAGGAAGCAGCCGTTTCATGGACTCCCGGATGCAGCGTGCCTAGAGCAGGCTCTGTCCTCGTGGGGGCGTTGGGGTGCACGCTGGGGAGGTGTCCCGCCTTGGTGGCCTCTGTTCTGCTGGGAGAGGTCAGGGCGGGCCCCAGGACCTGCCACCAGCCTGCCCCCCCTCAACCTTCCCCCAGTCAGGGGGCTGGGACTGGACTTGCAGAAGTCTGTAGGGAGGCTGCCGGGGCTGGAGGGAGAGTGAGGAAGGTGGGGACCAGGTCCAGGCGCCCTGGGTGGGCGTGGGGCCGCCGGTGGGGTTCTGAGCCTGGACATCACACAGCGCGTGCAGCAGCCCCCAGCTGTCTGTCCAGTGCTGCACGCGCGTCACGCCGGTCAGCCCTCGCTCCTTTGCTTCTGACATTCTGGCCTATTCAAGGCCCTGTCCCTCGGGGGCTGGCCAGAGCAAGACCTCAGAGAAGCCAGAGGGAGAGACGTGAGTCGCCCCCCACACAGTCAGATCGGATGTGGCTTTTTTGTTCGCCTAGGTCTGTGGGGTGCGAGGCGTGTGCCAGGGTGAGGGCCGGAACTGAACCCAGGCCCTCACGTGTTCACACGCGCTCTGGTCTCCAGCGGGGGTCTCACCCCAGCCCTCGGGAACCTTCACGTCCCCTTTCCTGCGCTCACTCTCACTCAGGGAATGCTCTTCTTTCCCCTCTGGGCCTCCATGTGCTAGAACCCCAACCAGGTAGGGGAGAGGGAAGGAGAGAGAGGGAGAGAGAGGGAGAGAGAGGGAGCAAGCAAGTGAGCGAGAGAGAGGAGAGAGAGAGAGAGAGAAAGAGAGAGAGAGAGAGAGAGAGAGAGAGAGAGAGAGAGAGAGAGAGAGAGAGAGAGAGAGAGAGAGACTGTGCTCACTATTTGCTTTACAAAAATAGACCTGTGTGCTCAGCCTCATTTTCCTCGCAGGCGCTCCTGGCTGACTAGACACTAACTGGGACTTCATTCCTCATTCAGGCCGTGACCCGCTGCCGTGCCCCTAGGCTGGAGGCCCTGACCAAGGAATGATTTTCCTGTTAATGAGCCTTCATGTCCTTTCCGGAAAGGATCTTTCAGGATACAGCTCTGGCCAGCTCAATACCTCACCTGATTGTGTGTTTTGGTTTGGTCTTTTGGGTCACGCCTGGCAGAGCTCTGTGATTACTTCGTGCTCAGGGATCACTCCTAGTGGGACCACTGGATTCTGGGTATCAAACCAGGTTCAGCTGAGTTCAAGGCAATTGCATGCCCCGCCCCCCCACCCTCCCCCATGCTATTGCTTCAGTCCCTTCAATACCTTACTTTTTTGGGGAGGTTCACATCTGGCAATACTCAGGGTTACTCCTGACTCTGCTCTCAGGAATTACTTCTGGAGGTGCTCAGGGGACCATATGGGATGCCAGGGATCGAACCCGGTCCACCACATGCAAGGCAAACACCCTCCCTGCTGTGCCAAGTGCGCGCGGCCCCTCAGTAAGTTCTTTGTCCTTCGGATAGCCCCTGCTCCTCTCAGCTGACGGAACAGGTCACACTCTGAAGCTGACACCAGTGGCCTAAGGAAGGCCCCACCTTGCACCCCCTGAAGGCGCCTGTCTGTAGGGGCTGCAGGACACAGGGATGCAGGAAGACCAAGTGTGGACTCAGGTGCTCCCGCTCTTTCTTCTGCGCTGGAGGTGCTCCCCCTGCCTCCCCTCCCTTCCGGCTACTTCAGATCTTAGCACGTGACCATCTCTTGGGCCACTTCCCCAGTCCCTGGCCCTGCCCCTGGCATCAGGCTTCCCTCACATCACTGGCACTCTCAGGTTGTATCTTCTCAGCAGCTGACCTGATGTGGTCACTGACCCCCACGTCAGTGAGTGCTCGGAAGGGCCCACGGAGCAGGGAGCAGCACGGAGGCTGCGCCAGGGGGTGCGGCATGTGGCGGGGACCATGTGTGGCTGCAGCTTTAGAACAGTCGTGACTGCTGAAGTTTGCCTTTGGCTCTGTCTGACTACAGGAGGGGGCTTCAGGGCGCAACTGCAGGACCCAGCAGCGTTGTCTGGGCATCACCACCCTGGCCCCAGGCCGGCTGCCGGTCTCACTCCAGCCTCAAAAGAGCAAGTGCCAAGGGCCGGAGCCATAGCACAGAGGGAGGTGCTTCCCCTTGCCCGTGGCCGACCAGGTCTGATCCCTGGAAACTCATATAACAAAGCAATGAAAAAAGAATGAGTTTGTGAGTGGGACTGAGCTGTGGGAGCTGTGGAGGGTTCGAGAAGAGCCAAGGTGAAGATGGGCAGAGGCAGGAAGGCCCCTGGGCCACCCCACAAAGAAGGGCTGGTCTTCATCAGTAATGCAGGACTGGGGACCCAGGCCCCACCGTTCCTCCTCTGCCGCTGCCTGCTGGCGGCTCAGCGGAACCTGTCTTGGTCTGATGCTGCCCAGGCAGCCACGGGAGGAGCACAGAGGGGTACAGGAGGACTGCACTTGCCTAGCTCTCCTGGGAGAGTCGTCAAGCCAGGACACAGGTGTCATCACTTAGGGACTCCTGCTGTGTGCGGAGAAAGCAGGCTCCTTTCTCTTCAGAGAGTCTGTGCTCTGCTCTGATGCCAGCAAGGGAGGCCTTCCTGTTGGAAGCGGCACTCTCATCACCCTCTGTGATGCATTTTATTTACTTTCTCCCCCCCCCTTACTTTACTTAAACCTGTGGCTTACAAAGTCATTCACGATCATTTGTTACAGACGTTCAATATCTCAACACTAGTCCCACCCGCCACCTTCTCTCCACCACTGTCTCCATTTTCCCAACCACCCCTCAAAACCGTTGTAGCAGGCCCACAATAATTTATTTTCTATTGCTTGTTAACCACTAAATGGCCAAAGGGATAATCAAAAAATATTTCAGTTGAGGAGAATTTGGCAGTTGCTGTGTCTCACCATGGGGTCATTAAGTCCTTGTCTGAGGGTTTACTGAGCTGGGGTTGCAAGTTAAGCCTCTGTTGGTTGATGTTGGTTGGCTTCTGAGTTACATCCTGTTCAGTCTGGTGTGCTCCTACTGGGATCCCAGCACTGTAGAGTTTGGAGAGGTTGCTCCAGAAAATCCAGAATTTTTAATTTAGCCGTCTGGCTGACGCATGGTGAAGGCTTTGGGGGTGTGGGAGGGGCTTCCTGGGCTTTGTGTGAGGCAGCTGCCCTGCCCTCCTCTGAGAGAATCCTGGAGGTGTCCAAGAAATTTCTGCGGTTAGTTGATCTCTTCTGAGATAAATTTATGGGTCTCTGGAACAAGGCTGGTAGATGAGCTTTCTTGGTGGATGGCAGGACATGGGCATGGCTTCCAGGGCTTCCGGATGTAAGGGGAAGGTGTGGCTATTTTAAAGAACTTTCACTCATGTTATACTTCCCATCTTTACAGCCACTATAAGGCCGGTCAAAGCAGGAGTGAGCAGACAAACTCTACAGTGCTGTATAGACAGTTATGAATCAGGAAACCAGGCAGGAGAGCACATGATGCATAGGTGAGCCATAGCTTCTGTCCTGTAATGGACCACCAAGAACAACCCCCTGGACATCAGGAGGGAGTGGCTCCAGGTGTGGCCTCCTCACAAGCAAAGGGAGCAGAGAGGGTTCAGTTAGACTCACAAAGTGACCTGCAAGTGAAAGGTCATTACCCAGGACTCAAACAACGAAGCTGGTGGCAAGGATCGAGAGATAGTACATTGGAAAGAAATAGTACAGTCATTTTATATATGTGTGTGTGTGTGTGTGTGTGTATACATATCACTTGATCACTTGACATCCCATTATTTGTCGATTTGCTCGAGCGGGCGCCAGTAACATTTCCATTTGACCCTGTCACGTGCCAGTGTAGCCCAATGGCTTCTGCTTGCTTCAGGAATACTAAGAGCCTCAAACTGTTCATACACACATATATAATGTATATTATATATGTATGTATATATATATATCTCACCATGAGATATGCAATTGCAAAGCATTTCATGATTGGGATTAAGACAGTGTTCTAGCACCTATCCCTCCACCAATGCACCCTTCCCATCACCAATGTCCCCAGTTTCCCTCTCCCTCCCCAGCCTGCCTCCAATGGCAGACACTTCTCTCTCTCTCTCTCTCTCTCTCTCTCTCTCTCTCTCTCTTTCTTCCCTCGTATGTCTCTCTTTCTCTCCTTCTTTTGCACATTGTGGCTTGCAGTACATACATTATGGGGTTATCGTGTCTATTCCTTTATGTATTTTCAGTGCTCAGTTCTTGCCTGGCATTGCCGCTTCCCAACAGTTATTAGCACACTGGTCCCTTCTTTATCGCACCTAACCTCTGTCCCTCACACACTTGTGGTAGATTTCAAACATTGACAAGTCCTCCTGGTCTCTGTTTCGCCTGGCCTTAGATATTAGTTTCATACTTTTTTATGTCCCGCAAATGAATGTAGTCTTTCTACATCTGTCCTTTTCCTTCTGACTAACTTCACTCAGCATGATACTCTCCATGTCCATTCATTTATAGGCAAATTTTATAACTTCATTTTACATAATAGCTACATAGTATATTCCATTGTGTAGATGTACCATAGTTTCTTTTTTTTATCTAGTCGCCTGTTCTTGGGCACTCTAGCTTCCAGATTCTGACTATTGTGAATAGTGCTGCTATGAATATAGAAGTGTAGATAGTGTTTCTGCTGTGTGTTTTTGGCCTCCCAAGTATATTCCCAGAAGTGGTATTGCTGGGTCAAATGGGAGCTCAATATCCGGTTTTTGGAGAGAATGTCCATATTGTTCTCCAAAATGGCCGGGCCAGTCAATATTCCCACCAATGGATTAGAGTCCTTTTCTCCCCACATCTGTACCAGCACTTGTTGTTCTTGCTCTTTTGAATGTTTGCCAGTCTCTGTGGTGTGAGATGATACCTCATTGTTGTTTTGATTTGCATCTTCCTGATGATTAACAATGATAAGCATTTTTTCATATGCCTTTTGGCCATTTGAATTTTTCTTCTCCCCAGTTTTTGATGGGATTGGAAGATTTTTTCTTGTAAAGTTCTACCAATGCTTTATATATCTTGGATGTTAACTCCTTACTGGATGGGTATTGGTAAATATTCTTTTCCAATTCGTGGACTGTCTTTTGTATCTTTGTCACTGTTTCTTTTGAGGTGCCACTGTCTTCACTGTATCACTGTCTTCCTGTTCATCATCGATTTGCTCGAGCGGGCACCAGTAACATCTCCATATGACCTGTCTCATGCAAGTAGAGCCCAAGGGCATCTGCTTGCTCCAGGAACATAAAGAGCCTCAAACCATTCCATCAGTTCATGGGAATGAGGTCTATAATTGTTACTGGTATTTGGCATATCAAATATGACACAGGTAGCTTGCCAGGCTCTGCCGTGCGAGTGGCATACTCTTGTAGTCACCTCTGATCTCCAGCATTTATTGATGAACCCCACGGCAGCAAGTGGTCGCGTGAGCTGGGTTGTGATTAGCTCTTCTGCTGGGTGGCGTTCTGATGTGAGGAGTCCGGATGTGGAAAATGGCAGCCCTCATGGAATGGAGGGTCATCCTGGCTTCTTGCGAGGGTCTGCTGAGGTGGCGGGCCAGGACTAGAAGCCGCCATCCTCCCTTGTGCTTCGTGAGCGGCTGGGCACAGGGAGAGCCGGTAGCAGTTCTGTCCCATATCCCATGTCCCTACAGAAATATTTTTTGTATTTGTGAATATTTATTTACATAAATATTTATGTAAATAAATATTCACAAATACAAAAAATAAAATACATAAATGAAATAAAATATCACGTCTTTTTACCAGATACAAAGTAGATCACAGACATTTTCCCTAGGGTGATTAGTTCCTTGAAGTTCAATTACCTGGTCAGGAGTCTTGTCTTCCTAAAGGGAGAAATTTGGAAGGGGCTTCTACTAGTTTACAGATACGCTGGGTTTTCTGTTTTGTTTTTGGTTTTTAGCCATACCCAGCTCTGTTCAGGGCTTACTCCTGGCTAAGTGCTCACTCCTGGCATGCTTGGAGGGACACAGGGGGTGCAGGGGATTGAGTCCAGGTGACCGATTGCAAGGCATATGCCCTCCCCGCTGGTACTGTTGGTCCCAGATCCGGCACCGGGGTTTTCTTACCTGGGAGCATTTGGGCGAGTCTGGGCTTTGGGGCAAAGGTTGTCTTTCAGGCTTGTTAGGTCTAACAGGAGGGCATCGACTGGGCAGGCTCTGGCCTCCTTCCCACCTCTCTCAGCCCTGCAGGGAGGAAGAGGTATTGGGCCACTTCCTGGGGTGGTGTGGAGGGGATCAAGGTCTTGGGAGATAGACTTGAGGATGAGTTCGCGCTCCCTCTCTCCCCCCAGCAGCGACCGGGTGCAGGAGGTGCTGCTGGCCTGGGTGAACTGTAAAGGAATGTTTCCCATTTCTCATTGAGGTGCCAAAGTTTCTTAATTTCATATAGTTCCATTGGTTTATCTTTGCTTCTGCTGGCTTTTATCAGTGGTGTTTCATCTTTGAAGATGCCTTTAAACTTCCATGGCGTGGAGGTTTTTATCTATGGTTTCTTTGATGTACTTTTATGGGTTCAGGTTTGATACTGAGATCTTTGAATCCATTTCGATCTGACTTTTGTACATGGCGTTAGACAGAGGTCTAAGTTCATTTTTTACACGTAGCTGCCCAGTTTTCCCAGCACCTCTTGTTGAAGAGACTTTTCTTGCTCCACTTTATATTTTTTTGCTCCTTTATCAAAGATAAAAGAGATAGTACAGTCCTGTACAAGGCTGACCTGCATTCCCGAGTCTACCAGGAATGATCCCTGAGCACAGAGCCAGGAGTCAGCCCTGAGCACTGCCGAAAGTGAGGGCCACTGAGGGTGGGAGGTAAAGCAGGGTCCACTGAGGTGGGAGGTGAAGCAGGGTCCAACAGGAGCCCCCGCCATTAGGAGCCCACAGCAACAGCACGACTGTTTGCAGCCTTTCACCCACTGCCCGACCACGTGTAATGACCTTCACTTAATTTCCACAATGGATGTAATTACCATTTCCATTTGCAGATGAGGAAACAGTCACCTGAGATTAAGTCATTTGTCCTAAGTCTAGTAACGAGGAAGGAGTTAGTTTTGTTTTTCCGTCCCCTGCTTGGGTCACAGCCAACAGTGCTGGGGGACTGTGTCCACTCGGGAGTCACACCCGCGAGGCAATTGCTCTACTGCTAAGCCACACACCCAGCCTGGAGGGTCCTTAATTCAGCCCGGAGACCCCAGGCTGCGTTCTGGTTCTCTCCATCTTAACCCACTGATGTTCCTCATGAGGGGCTCAGGGACTCAGCAGGGCCTCTGCTCTTGCCCAGCGCACAGAGAGAAACTGAGGCTCGCTCCTGACTGTGTAGCCCCGGCCACACACCTAGCCCCTCAGCCCCAGCTGGGCTGAGGGCTCAGAGCAGGTCTCCCGGTCTCCCAGCCTCACCCCTCTTGCAGTTCTGCTGCTTCTCACAGATGCTCTGCCCCGG